>JAQIXP010001705.1:0-17351 GCA_034700285.1 Proteroiulus fuscus | reverse complement strand
ACTACATTCAGAATGCATGTGACGTCATAATCATACTACAATTTAGTATGTTAGAACAGTTTGAAGAAAACGAATTTAACATGGAAATCCCCATAGGCCCATGCTGTTACAAATGTAGACAGCCCCCTTAAATAGTATTTTTATTAAAGAAGTGGCCTTTGATTTTGAACAAAAGGAAACTTTTGGAAATATCAAAAATAGTAAATAAAATCAGCAATAAAATAATGCTTTGTACAACTTCTGAATATTGGTCAGCTAACTATTGCTATGCTTTCACATTCATGCACATGTAGTTTGAAATTTGATAACAGAACGTGAATATAAAGTGTGGAAATATATCTTAATTGATGCATGTAAATAAAATTTTTATAGTCATGCATATAAGTCAATGGTTATTGCTGATGGTAATGGGAAATTTTTTTTCTCTCTCAGAAAAAAACGTTTATTTAATTAAAATAAAAGTCTGCTTTTGTGAGGTTTTTTTTCCATAATTCTTTCCCACCCACTCTGATTCCATTAGTTCATAAATCTATTTCTTTTACAAACTTTTATTTTAAAAATTCCTTAAACATTTCACAAACTTTTGTGTTAGTTTGAACAATGTAATTAACACAAATTTTTATATTTCCTGAAAAGGATTCTTGGGTCAGTCACGTTCGGGAACAGTTGGATACCTACCTGAGTGTCAAATTGAAAGAGACCTTCGAGAACCCTAAACACAATTTTGCAGATTTATTAGAAGTCTATAAAAGCTTTCGTAACAAAAATCGAACTGATCAAGATGCGACTAACGATGCTCTGTTGGAAAATATGCAAATGAAACTAAATGCTGAGCACCTGAAAATCTTAAAACTTCAGGTGCGTATAACCTGACAAAAATACTTTGAAAAACATGAGTGAAGGCTTAATGCACTAATCAATGAAGAACTTTGCTTTCGAAAAGAAATTAATGATAAGTTATGAAAATGTATGTTTACTTAATAATAATTATTAGGACAATTATCAAAAGTTGATGCACATTACGACCGAGTTATTGTCGGCTCTGGAGACGTCGGTTAAAGGGGAAGAAGTCAATCTGTCTGAAGTTATGGATACATGTCTTCGTGCCTTTCCGGAGCTGTTTCAGGGGTCGAAAGGAGGATTATTGCAGGACGTTGGAGCAAGCCCACGCAGTTCAAATGGGGACAGCGATGCCGTCGTTACAGTCCAGAATACAGAACGTCATTTGACTCCACTACTTAGGTGACTAAGAACGTTCATTCAGATCTCGTGAAGTTGGGATTCTAGAAGGACTTTTTTTCATGCTTCAGGTCTAAAACCCATGGATTGCTACTTTCAACGATCTCATTTCAACAACTGAAAAGAGATTTGGCCAATGGCGCTCCAAGGCTGAAGATGTTTATTTTGCAAGCGTTAAGATGGGTAAGTCAACGAATGTTTGTTAAAAGAATTATAAATTTGGTAGAAAACTGGAGAAAAGATCTCAGGATTTGTCTTTTTTTAGAGGGTCACAAAAAGTCATCCGGGTGAGCAGCGTCAAAGTGTAATGTCAGCCTATATCTTCAACGACATTCTGGGCGTCCGCGGAGGGGAATATGGAGTGAGTAGCTTTGCAACCTTTCTCTTCTCAATCATGAGTTTGATGGTTTCTTGCTGAACTTCTTCCCCCCATTAAGAAAATTAGTCAGGAATTGGGAAAAAGAGGGAACTTCATTTTTATATATTTTTCTATGCACAGACCATTGCTGCTATTTTGGGCTATATTTTGGAAAATTATCCGAGTGTAACAGATCCGGTATTTTTACAGACACAAAATGGCTGCAATGCTTTTTATCCTTAGACTCGTAGTGCCATCTATGATGTCTTGTAACATGCTAATCATACTTGCAAAAAATAGCTCATATTGCATTGTGGGCTTTGTGGTTGTTTCTAAAGGGGCATTTAAAGAAACATTTTCAAATATCAGGCCAATTCTCCTTGCGTTCGTTATAAGAGTTTTCCAGAGAATTAATGACGTTAATTTTGTGTATAAAGGATGCCATAATTTCCTTGATTATGACGCCCACCGTTGAACTGAGGCAGTCGATGGCACGGCTCCTTAATGCTTTGGCTTCGCTGACGTCCGGACGCTCTTACTTGTCACACGGGCCAAATATTTTGGTCACCATCGTGGATAACGTGCGGTTAAATAAGTTGGAAACCACATCGCTGGACATGAGCATTGCCACCTTGCAGAAGCTAAGCCTAAGGTAATTCTTGAGTGTCAGAAAAATTTCCAGCTTGTAAAAAATCTGATTCTTTTTTCCTTGATCATTTCAGGCGGCAGCTGCAGACCTCAATGATTGAAAATAATATTATCGAGTGGTTGCTTTCGCTTCTCGAAGAGGAGGATTTCCTGTCCGATTATGCCCTCGAATATGCCGTCGCTCTGCTCATGAATCTGTGTCTTCGTACAGCTGGAAAATATCGTTGCACCAGGAATCCGCAGCTCCCTCTTAAAGTTCTTGCTAATTTGCTCGGCAGCCAAAATCAAGAGGTCGGTCCACCTAAACTGTTTATGTTTTTCTTCTCATGGCACTTTTTCATGTCAAAATGAGAATTTAGCAAACCTAGAGTTTAATTTTTATCAAAATCCTTTTCTCATAGATAATTCCTTATGTAAATGGGACGTTATACAGTTTGCTAACTGTCCCAGCTATTAAAAAGGAAGCACAAAGTATGGGTTTGGAGGATATGTTGAACATTTTCCTCAAGGAATCGCATCCTGAGATGAAAAGGCAGCTGGAATTCATTTTACGACAACTCGCTGCTGGTATAATGCATCTATTTTATATATTTTATTTCGGTTATAAATCGAGCTCTTGCTCTTTAATTTTTTTGGATTTCGTTGTAGAGGATCCAGTGGAAGATGTGATGTCAGATTACGAGGATGAAGACGATGACGACGAGGTATTTATTACAGCTATCTCTTTTTTATTTACCAACAAATGTCTTTTCAGCTACTTATGAAGAATTCAATGTAGAAATGACCAAATGCAAGCATATTTGCATTGCTTTACATGAGGAAAAATGAACGTCCTATAAAATAGGATAATTATTGAATACAATTGTATTGCTAAAAGAAACTAAGGCTAAACTTTGTCGTTGAACTAGGAACAGGATGTACTGGAAGATGAGTTGGACAAAGATGACCTGGTTACAGTTGTACCCGGGGAACTCCAGGGCGAACAACTGCTCACAGCTTACTATTCTGTCGTTAGTATAGCATTCCGTCTATTTATTATAAATTGAATAGAAGAATGGCAATCGGAAAACCTGGGTTCAATTCCCATGATTTTGCTTTTCCATAGTCCGATTAGGCAAATGCCGATATGATGCCCTTAGAAAAGTCTTGTAATGTTTAATTTGTTTTAGCATGCTAATACTACAAAATCGAAAGCAATGCCTCAAGTAAGCGGAACTCTTCTTACTCCAATTTTGTTGGTATTTCTGCAAATCGTGTATTAACAATGTAGAATCTTGCTAGGATGTTCTTCTGACTCGTCCAACCACTCCGGCATCTACGTCCAGGCAGAAGACTTCACCGCGTCCGCTGACCCAGCAGCTGTCCGAAATCTCCTTGGATTCCTCGGATGAACCCTCCATGGGAATGTGGACGGTTGCGTCTCATCCTTTATCACCCAATCAAAGCAAGCCAAGCGATGCATTTTCCCCGTCTTTCTGTAAGCAGAATCTTTCGATATTGCATTTGTTGTTTGTTTGTTGCGTTTGCACGCATTTTTTTTCTCGCATGCGCTCGATTCGTATTTTATTTTGTGTCCGTAATTAACGCAATTCCTATCCTTTCCACTTTACATTGAATGTAAAAAGATGACTAAATACCTGTTTGTGTTTAGACGTGGATCATTATGCAAGCCACATGCTAAACGAGGTGGTTGGTATTGAAAAACCAGTGGCCGAGGCCGTCAGTTTTCCGCCGGTCTTAACCAGAGAGCCAGATAAATTTGGCGGTAGTAGGTCCGTACGTGCCAAAAAAAATTCTTTGCGGTCATAGTTAAACAAATGTTGCTTGAGAATCTTTCTAATTTGTTATTCCTTCAAATGATGCTCCTTTATCTTCTGAACTTTTAACAACTTTTATACTTTCGCCGAAATTCTCCTTCCTTTTTACATGATTTTTAATAATTCTCTAATTGGTTTTTCAAAGTTGTGATGCATGTATGATAATTTTCATCCTGCCTCCATTGGGTGATTCAGTTTCCAGCCTTTTGATTTGTTACTATCGACAATTCATGTTCCCCATCGAAGAATTTTCAGCACTATAGCTCTGTCCTTGCGGTATGTTATTCCATACATTGTTGCTCAATTTTGCATATATCACTAATAGCACCTCGCATGCCTAGTTATTATTTTCGGGCCTAGGTGCTGATAAATTATTTTGAAAAAAATTTGAAATGTCAGACAGCGAGAGACCCGAAAATTTTAAGAATAAAGTATTTTTTTGATTAATTCTCATGCGCGTTAACGGAATAAGCAATAGGCGTATTTTGGTGTTATTACCCTGTCATACGCTGTAGTTATCCAGTTTACAAGTAGTTCTTAACTCTATCAAAGGATACAAGCAAAACGTTAAAACGCAAAGTTCTTCATTCGATGATTTTCCTGTACGAAGCATTCATAATTTCTGGTACCTCATTTGGTACACCACCTATTTAGGTAGATAACAGGTTGGTTACCCTTTTGGTTACCCGGCATCGTTATCCAAAACGATAAAACAGCTGGCGTCAACAATAAAACGCTCAAGGTCCTAACTATGTATCCAAATGGTAACAGGGTAATAGCGCTAAAACACGCCTAATATAGCACTGAAATCTGCACATTTTTTTCCTGATAATTAGTAAGCTTTCTGTCTATTCTCAACTTCATGCATTTTCTGATCTGATAGATTTCCTTATTTTATATTTAGGAAATTGTCAGTATTGATCCACTTATTCAAGCTAAAAAATGTTATCCTTCCTCTGCTGGTTCTAGTTTCTGTTACCCATTTTACCAGAATTTAATGTTGATTTTTATTTAACTTGCACGTAATCTTCACTTGTTTATGCTTGATACTTTTTCGTGAAATTACTGCCTATGAAAAATTAATGCGGTCTTCTGTAATTTTAAAAGATGCGTAGCAATATTTCTTAACTATGGCCTTATTATTGTCTTTTCACATTATTATGTATAGTGTAATGGAAGGAATTTGTCTGTGTGCTAGAGAATTAATTATGCTCATTACGATATTGTGCCAAATTTTTTTTTTTTTGCTATTTTTAGACAGAATTGATAAAAATTATTTCTATTATTTGCTTTTTCAGCGTAAATGAGTATGTGGTGGCGTTCAGTTCTCGACCCAAGATCCCTCGTACGCCGGAACACAGCTCCAGAAGGATCCATTCACCTAATCACAAGATGCCTTCGCGAGATGGATGATCTATTGACGAAACATTCCTATTCACCACAAATATGTGAATTCATATTTTTTTTTTTTTTCTGAAAATTCTTGTGATTTTAAGTGAGAATGTTTTTATCATTTATACGTTATGGTCACAAAGAACTTTGTTTTGTGGCAGATTAATTTTATAGTCTTTTTGACTAGTCGTCGGCACACCCATATTACCATTATAACATTTTACTAAACTTATTGAAATGAAAGATATTTATCTTCTTTTTAAACTTTCCTTCAAATCGTGAACATTTCTTCAAAATTTAGTTGGGTCAGGGGGCTTAAATCGATTGTGTGTTAGTGAATGCATTTAATGAATTTTTCAGGTCAAATTAAATGCTGAATCAGTATAGCGATTTTAAATTATTTTAAAATATATTTATATATATATATATATATATATTGAATCTCCTGAATTATCATCCCATTCTTAATTATATCATTATCTATTAACATTGTTATTCAAATTGTGCATCATTAATGCAAATTATCTCATGTTTAAATCTACTTAAAATCAAATCCGTTTTGAATTTCTTTTATTGTAAAATTGAAATAAATTGAAAGATATTTTTTAATTGAACGAATTTTTGAATAATTTCTTCTAATGGTTTCTATGAGTGACTGAAAATTACTGAAAAACTGCAAGTACAGCATCTTTATAAAAGCCTGACGAAAAATACAATATATGCCTATTATTTGTGGTTCCCAGATGTATGGAAACATTTATCCTTGCATTATAAGGGTTTGAAAATGCCAACCAGTTACATCAATGCTCCAAGGGCATATCCAGGATATTTTTGGGAGTGTTGGCATAACAAGAAGTCATTTTCAAACTGACAAAAGTGCAGGGATAAATATTTTGATACTTTTGGGGAATACTTAGAATTAGGTATTTAAAGTATTTTTTTTCAGATTATGTTGAAAGAAATTTGCTCTTGAAACTTTGACCTGACCTTATTCAGGGTTGTTACACAACCTGAAAAAAATAACGCAAATTCAAGGAAAAGTCTGGGAACATTGCTGAACACCTGGGTCATTTACAATTCCTCTTATTATTCTGAAAAGAACCTAGAAAATTCAAGGTAGAAAATTTTAAATAGCCCTTTGCAAAACGTTAACTTTTCACTTAAAATGTCGAATGACAGCCATGTTCCCAAAGCAAATAGGACCCCAAATGGTGAGTAGTCAATTAAGTATGTGTTACATTTTCCAAGCAGTTTTTTATTTGCAAAACTATTTTTACTGAGATTGCTTAGTTTCTCTTTAACCTATTGAGAAAGGCAAAACACCCATTAAATTGCATTTGTGGGACGATGCAAGGGATTACATGTTAACCAATGCATTTTTCTCACTCGTAATTCTTTCATTACACCAGAACTATTCGTTGGATTATTTTGATACTTCCTGGGTATATCTAAATGCTATAAACAATGTTGTCTATTGTAATTGCTTAAATATGAAATCATTTAAATCACGTTAAATTGATACTTTATTAATTGTGCTGGACAGAGATGTGCTGGACAACAAACTTTTTAACTTTGGGGGCTTACAAATAGTTTTAATTCACCAATTTCATTTAGAACATATTCTTAAAAGTTCTAAAACGTTTGAATCAGTTACAAGTAAATGAAGCTTTTCTCTGGAATTTTTGTTCAATATTTTTCTCAGTAAAAATCCGCCTCCATTTCCAATGATTTTGTTGGCAGCCTTTGCATTGGCGCTGGCCTCCATGGCGAGGCGTAATGACGTCACTCCCAATGCTGACAGTTGTATTAGGAAAGAGAGCCTGTGTGGATTTGGGTTATATTTTTCGTCGCACTTAGATATCCGTTTCGAAGGACGTGGATGTATTCATATCATTTTGTAGAAAAATACTAAAAGGATAGCTTGAACCTTGTTTTAAAAATGTTTGTTGTGTGTATATATATCAAACAATGAAATAATGGGAAAAAAGATAAATCTACAAAATGTTGGTTTTTTTTCCTTTGTGCCAATCTGATCTGTATATGGATTTCTTTGAACGCCGTTCACAGAAAAAAAAATACCTATTTCTTCGGTTATAACCATTTAAATAAGCACGGATAAACTGCTTTTACAATTGTATTGATTGGTTAATTTATATAAAACAAGGATTACCCATCTCTTATTTCATATTCATGTAAAAAAAAATTGCTAAAAAGGTGTGAGATTTGTTCACTTTGTTCATTGCGCTTGTGTTTGTGAGAGCTGTTCTATTTTTTACAGGGGAAATTCGTACTTTCGCAAATTTTGGATAATAACCATGCGATTATTCAGGCTCATTCCTATCGGATGTAATACATTTTACCTTTATTTAACGTTTTAAAAATGGAAATAAGCAAAGGAAAGAAACTGCTTACGCAATTTTTCCCGGCCGCCATGTTTGTTCCATTTTGCGGATTTTTAAGGTCACCTTTAAAAGGCGAGGCGGTATATGGCGCCACCTGGGTTGCGTGAGAAAAAACGTCCTTTTGACCTTTTAACGCTGTGAATGTCATTTCCCTCTACCATTTTTATAAGGTTTATTTATTTACAAGATTATTATAATTTTTTTTTCTTTTTAAAGGTTTACCAATCCAGCGTAAGATATCACTAATTGTAAATTTAAAAGAAAATTGGATAAATATAGGCCTACTTTTTATTTTATAAGGCAATTGTGATTTAGGAGACAAATGTGTTAGTAGCCTATGTACTATTATGAAGTACGTGTAGATAGTACTAGTTTAAAGAATGTAGATTCGGTAGCTTTGTATTAAAATTGGTTCAAATACAATTAAAAAGATCCTTATTTGTATTTAGAAAAACTAAAAAAGACCCCTACATTAGTTTAACATTAGGAGACCCTTTGGGGAGTTTTCGTCATTTAGAATATGTTGTTTCATAAAGTGCCACGTCTTTTTTTCGACCAGGATTAGATATCGTGTAAAATAAAAAGGATAATGTATTGACTTCAGATAAAGGATTATTAATATTGTATAGATTGGATGCGTGCCAAGTTTTTAGTTAACTTTTTTGTCTGCCATTATGATATTATCATCGCCTGATAAATAATATAGAGGAACAATGCACTGCCAGTGTACATTGTTACATTAATTAGATGAGTCAGTCAGCATTATATTCAGTAGCTGCACTGAATTCCTAGTCCAGGATTGTTTTAAAATAAAAGTTGTTTTTCCTTTATCATATTTTGGCAAATTTCCATTTAACCTTTGCTTGGACATACATATGTGTGTGAAAACTAATTTCCCAATTATCCCCGCGACACCCCTGATGGCTTGGCAACATTTTTCTACTTGGCTGTACTAATCGAGTTTTTGACTTCGAGGGTTTTTTTTCTTTTTTTCTGAGGGGAAAAAAGGGGGAGAAACCTTTTCACAAACAAAAATGGGAGTAGGCCTATTTTTTCTTTGAATTATTTACCAGCAACTGAGAACTGAAAAATAAAAATGGTAGATTTGCAATGCAAGACTTGCACTAATTACCATGTTATCTATATTCCTGATAGGCCTAACTTATATATATATAGGCATATATAAGACATGTAATAGGCCTATTTCCCCTCTACACGTAATATCTCCCCCATTTTTCAAGAAAACATGGAGCCTAATTGAAAATTTGGTAATATGCATTAATAATTTTGATACAGAATAAGCCTATATTCTGTATAGGCTATTATTTCATTTATCAAACGTTTAGGGTGTTTCCTGACATATCGTACAGTTTCGTCATTATAACCTGATCGCATGTTTAAAAGTTTTAAATAAACTATATTTTGCGACATTTCAATTGCAAATAAATGTTTTATTTAATACTGCTACCGTGTATATTTGAAACTAGTTATTTTTGAGGCAATGGAGAAAAAAAGGCATATTCGCCATAGGAGCTGTTAAGAGTTGATCGCTTAGTCTCTCCTGATGATGTTGTTTTTCTTGTCTTTCTTCTCTCCCGAATTATCGATCGTCTTTTTTCATGGATTACGCACGCCTGGTTGGCTTCACGTGACTCCATTCTTGGAGGTGACGTCATTCAGTTTGGAACTGCGCTTGATGTGTGTATCGCGTACAGAAGGTAGGCTCCAATGTACAGTGTATTTTTAATGGAGTAATTTGACGGATATACCAAATGAAATCCTAATGAAGTCACCACTACAAGATGGTTAGAGAGACCAGGCATCTTTGGGTCGGCAATTTACCGGATAATATTCGAGAAGAACGCATTTTGGAACACTTCAAAAGGTAGGAAATTATGGCCTTCAAATTTTGGCGGCCGTGCGGCCATTTTTGTGCGACTTCGCGTCCAAATTTTAAACCCTTAAAAATCCCAATTTCCCATGTTTAAAAAGTGCGAAATAATGTGCGAAATAGGAAAATGTAAACTAGAGAGCACGTACGAGTGATTGACATTGAGCCAATGGTAATTTTGGCAGATTTTGGGACATTTTTTGCCCGTGGTATTTCCTATGTGAATTGCGCTTCGCCTGCCTCCTGATCTAGGGGGAATTGGCGACTATTTTACCCGAGCTAACTCATGTTTCTTCGGTGAACATTTTTAGTTTATTTTTCTTTGTTTTGCTTAGTTTTTTTCACGTTGCACCAAAAAGATTTTTAAATGCTAGTTTCCACGTTGATCATTATTATTATTGTGGCAGTATGCCTATGTTTTTGGGAAGTGGTAGCCTAGGATTTTCATTTTACAATGTTTACATTTTGAACATATTAACATTTCCTAACCGGCAGTGAATAAGTTAAAATCTTTTCAGACTATTTAGCTTATTTTCTATCCCATTTCAATTAAAAATTACGATTTTTCTGCGTATTGTAAAGATAGTTACGACCAAGGCTATAATAAGGCACCCCGACTGCGAAAAAAGTCGCCTTTAGTCATTAAATTTGCATATTTGTCTATCATTTTCTATAAGAAATCGTGCGAAATTGCATTTGTTACATAAATAGTCGCAAGCCGCATGTTTTCACGCAAATTTTGAGATAATTTTGAAATTCTTACGTTTTCAAGCGGAAATTCTGACTACGGCTCGCCCCACGTCTTCGCGGCAAAATGGCTACTTTGTTCGGCATCCTGTTTCTCATTTTGCAGCCGAAAAAAATTGGCTCGAAAAAGTAAATTGTTTAATTTCAAATACAAATGCTACTTTTAACTCAAAAGTTGTTTTCGTTATCCAGTACCGCTAATGTTTCTCACCAGACTATGCTTGATAAAATTAAATTTCAAATATGGGAAGAAAAAAATATTTTTTTTGAAATTTAAATAAACATTTAATATTTTAAATCAATTAGTCTAGTTACAATAATTAATAGAATCCTATATAGTTTATGTATTTCTTTCTGGCGTAGGTTTGTGTAGTTAAATACGATTTATGGTAATTTTAAAATTGCAATGTATTTGAATAGCCTATTTTTACGATTTGCAAATTTTAATTATATCAACCCGTTTCTATTTAACCCTAAAATAAATTAGAGAAATGACGCACGTTTGGAAAAATATACTTTAAAATTAAATCCAGTTTTTAGGGGAAAAAAATCATTAAGATAAGGAGAAAAAACGTAATGAAAACAACAAATTAATGCATTCGCGGGATAATTGCATACAAAATTTAAAATTCGTCATTTTTTAAAATTAAATTGCTGTTTAATGTATCTTTCGACAAAAAATAGCCGTTTTCTTTATCCGGAAATATCCCGGAAAACGTAAAGATTTCATGCCGTCTGCCAAGCTTTATTCACGGCATGGTTCCAATCAAGACGCCCTGCTTTTCGTATATCGCATTAGCGTAGAAAAAAAATGCGCCATTTTCCAACTAAAAATACTGGAGGGAAGGGGGAAAAACAGGCATTTTGCAGAAAAAAATCACCCTCCATATGCTTCTGGCAAATTGTCGTTAGCGTGTGAACCGGTTATAAAAATATATTGAGTAAAAAAAAAAAATTCAATTTAGCCATTTGTATCGAGTGCGTAGGTAACCTAACTACACCCGGCCGTTTAGGAAATTAAACATTGTGATGTTTATTGTTGTTGCCTGTGGCATAGTTTGTTGGTGATAATTTTTGGGACCTAAAACCAGCTTGTTTAAAAAAAAAACTAGCATTATTTCGTAGGGACTACGTTTTCATTGTTTTTTACCCAACTCATTAGCATATACTCCCTACGCTACCATCCAAGTGTGAATTTTACTTCGGTTTTGCACCGTTCAGAAGACAGGATAAGCTTGCTAGTAGCCTAGTACTGGGTCGAGATTTTGAGCATTTGAGTGAAACAGGCTCGTATGCCTCACCTTGACAATAATAAGGTTGAGAAGAAATCAAATACGCCAGTAAAAACTGTAGTCACACTAACCTTAACTAGTTCATTTTCCACCGCCTAGCGGCCAGCGAGGAACCTAGGTTGCGCGTGCATGTTCCATTGATAGCCGCCCAGTTTTGCACGCGCAAGGAGTCACGTTCCATTCGCCTTCTTCCTTTTTACCGCTTTGGAACCAGCTGACTTTCACGTGCACAATTGAGCAGCTACCTATGAAATGTGCACGCGCAACGTGTGGTTTCATTGGTGGACGCTAGGTGGTGTAAAGTGAAATTTGAAGAAGTTAAGGTTAGTCTGAATGAAGATTATTTTTAAAAATCAATTCAAGATTGAGAGAGAGAGAGAGAGAGCGAGTAGGCCTGTATATTGTAATGAAAGTTCAATTCAAAAAATGTTTGAAATGTTGAAAAAGGTCTGCGCCTTTCGATTGCAGAGAGACTGCGTGAAAAAGCTGCAGGTTAGGCTAGAACATGCTTACTGGAAGGGTGAATTTTCTACATTCAGAAAATGTGTAGGCCTATCGATTTAAAAATTTTCGTTTATCGATTATGTAGATTTTTCTGAAGTGTAGGCCTACGTGTTTTATTAGTTGTGTGAATGCATTTTTAAATGGGGTTTTTCGCAAAGGTTAAATGAAGCCAAAATGGATTGGCCCCGGGCCAATAGTCCTGGCGATGAACTTCCATATAGAACTAGGCCTATTGACAATAATTCATGTAAAGTATCAGATTTTACAATTAACAGCTTGAATGAGATAATAGCAGATTTGATTTAATTAAAAATTTTGGCACCATTTGGATTTGCTATGGTGTATAATGCTGAATGGATCGCTTTTTTGGAAGTTCTCGCCCCCTGTTGGATTTATTCCTGTTCGGATGTATTTTTGGTGCGCCGTTTCTATTGTGGAGTTTTTTTCTCCCTCGGAGCCAAGAAATTTGGATGAAAACAGAATGGAAATAGAAAGTAAGCTGGGATAAAAATGGCCGCCACCCAGTCTGTTCTTGTTATGGAAATAACGCTCTCGCAACACTCCCGAAATGTTTTTTTTTTTAAAAAGGATACGGTACGGGAGTACGCTTTTGTGGCGGATGGATGGCCGGAATTGCTCCCGGAGTGTTCGGGTTATCAACAAGGTGAACTCGCAAGTTTTCATTTTTTCCGCTCTTATCTTGAATAAATTAAACCTGGATAGCAGTTTGTTTTGACCACATATTGAACTGGGATTATTGCGCGGTGAGCTCTGGAAATAATGTACGTGGCGCTGTTTCATGGAAGCTAACGGAAAAATAGCAGATTGGATTATTCGACAGTGTGGTACGCATGGAACTGCGTCATGACAGACCCAAAATGGCGTCGGTTTCATGGATTTGGGATTCTGGTTTGGTCTTGTTTTAGGTATAGAATGCATCCAAAGTAAAATGAGATTCTTGTGCCGTAATCGGCAAACGCAAATCTTACAAGAAACTTGCTTAAAACGTCCGGCATTACAGTGTGACGTCAATCTTGCAATGGTCGTGGTGTCCGGCATTAGAGGAATCTTATAAGTAATCTATTTGTCTGAGCAGTCACCTCCGGAGCTGCCTAACCCGTCAGAAAGCAAAATGGCTGCACCCGTTAGTCCCTAGATGCGACGGATTTGTTTTGATGTAGAGGGCGTGACGCAAGATGTAAGGATTTACAAAAGGTGTCACGTGCACGCACACTCGGGTATCTGTTAAGATCTTCTGAGTTGCCGATTACGGCGTTGATAATGCTTTGCTGCTATACGATGGTACCAAGATGGCGCCCATTTTCGAGTTTTGCCATTATTGTGCCTGGAATTCCATTGGAAAGTACGTTGATTTTTGAGCAGAATGCATTGCAATGTACATTGGCCAGACTCGTTGCCGTTTGCTGTCTCATTATGTGTTAAAGGCCACATTCTCATCATTTATTCATCGCAATGGATATGCGTCAAAACTGAGTGGAAATGGAGACGGAAATCTATGCATACATGGACCTATACCGTACCGTGCTTCGGAAGGATAGCTGGAAATTTTTAGGGTTAACTCTCGAACAAAGTGGTTAGAATGGACCAAAGTTGCTAAAAAAAAACTCTTGGATAATGTATAAAAGGTAGATTTGGAAATTATGCGAGGAAAATTCGCCTAGTTTTTCCTGTGCGCTAGGAGGGCCACGCCCACCCATGGATCTGTTCCATCTCGTGATTGGCCAACTTGGACAGCGCAATCTTGCTGGTGGCAACTTTGCTGGGAATTAAAAATATTGTAGTGAGTTTAATGTGAACCACCTGTCTGCTGTTTTCTAATTTGTATAAATATTTTGATTAAAAACATGTTCACATTTGAAAGCATGTGGCTACTACAGCTGTGAAAACGGGAAATCGGGTTCGGTTATAATTCTGAATTTGTGTCACTTACACCAGTGGCAGATTACCCATAATGCCTCAGTATGGTAACAGATGGTTTGCTTAAATTTGCTCTTTTGATGGATGATGATGGTCTGAACCTTGGAAGCAACTACCGGGTAGGCCTATATCCCTACAGATGGATCCACTTCATTTACGTTCAATTTGCGAGCGTTCCTGTACTTTACAGTTAGGAACTAGGAACGAAAATAACAATATGATGTAGAAATTTGTTATTGTTCTTACGTATGCATGTGAAATGTCGATTCCAGATTTTCCTCGCAAAATTTTGCTTGGCGGCCATTTTGAATGAAGGGAAATTTAGAATGGAAGCGTGATTTGGAATGTTTGCACATGCCGTGGGTGTGACCAGGATTAACTAATCGATAATAGGACTGACGAATAGGCCTACTCGATGAACATCTTTCCAGTTGTAGCCTATAAGTTGGTTTATTTTTCTAGTTTTTAAACTTTGAGTGTGATTTGTCAGCGATTGGTTCGTTCTAGCGTTAGTTCTGTTACCAGTTTTGTATTGCTTGTACTTTTTTTCTGCCTGTATGAATTTTCAGTGGTTAAATACACGATCCCATATACCTGGGCCTATATGGCAATGCATGCAAACACGCTAGCGCAGGAATTCAATTTAAAATACATTTTCTCCTTGAACCTTCAATTGGAAATATGATTTATCGTTATTAACAATTGGTTGGTTAGGCCTCTTTAATGGCAGAACGAGAAATAGCACCTGGATCGAAGGCAGGGGTGACTGCACCTATTATCGTCCAAGTTGTTCCAATTTCAAATCGGGGTCACGGCTTGCTTCCACGTACAAATCGTACAAAATGTGATTCAGTCTGCCCTTATTCATTGTGGCTTATTCAATTTGCTGCAAAAGTTGACTAGTTTGATCAATTTTAAGGGATTCTTGTCTTAATGGGACAGTCCCACTTTGTGACAAATGATTGTTATAATAAAGAAGGGCAGTACATGCAATCGCAGTTTTATTTCTTATTGGTTAGTTACTCCTGCAAGCTTCCTTCATATGGTGGAAGACCAAGATAACATGGCTTCATGATGCTGAAGTTAGTAAGCCTATCGGGCTGCTCTTTTTTGAATTCACTGGTACATTCTTTTTTTGAAACAGGGTAAGCTGCTGTAGGGGTCAAGGGGCTTATGCTGGGGAGTTCGTACCTATAACCTGGAAGATTTCGAAAATAGCTGTCTTAATTGGTAAGGGAATTGCAAACGTAATGAGTATGTCAGACGTTGGGTGCATTCCTTTGTCCGTCCAAATGGGCAGTTCCTGGTCATTTGCACCCTTACCTGAGGCTGGCAGGACATTAGAGAAGGAAATGGGCAACGTTAAGGGAAATTGAGGGGCCCAATATTCGCTGTAGGGGTTAGCCCAGATGGGCAAAATCAAGACTGCTAGCCATGTTCAAGAAGAAAGTGAACTGGGTAGTTATAATGATGAGAATAATTTCGATCAGTTACATTCAGTACAATGAAGTCAGGTTATCTGCACACAGTCAGGTACCATGTAACAGGCATGTAGGAATAAGTAATTAATCTGTAAACTGGTTCTCGCTGATTGGTTCCTTACTGGTTAAGTAATGACACCGTATTTAAAATGTTGCAGCAGTTCTTTTTTCTTGGTTTAGTACGTGGCTGCCATTTTTTAACCCTTTTTGATGTGTTACAACCGGTGACATCATCACGCTACGTGCATTGTGAGCTTGGTTTCGAGACAAAAAGCTAGTCTAAAATGTGCTTTTATTACAAAAGAAACACCCCGTCGTTTTGGCCTTGAGCATTTGCTGCTATTAATTCTTAAGAAAACGTGCATTTCCTACCGAGCTGCTACTTATTAAAAATACTAGTTAAAAAATGATGGTGAAACAATCCAGGAAAACCGAACGACAATAATTCTAAGATTTAATATGCCTATGTTGTTATTTTCACAAGTCCTGTAACGATATCTTATAGTGGCTAGAAGAATAAGACTACACTGTAGTGTTGTATGGAAGCATCACGAGTCCCATATTGTGACTGATTTTTTAAAATGTCTGTAAATTACAGTAGCTCACCACCTAGCGTCAGTTTTATTTTGATCGTTTGCAGTTGCCTTCCATTGGGCTTACGTTGGCTCTCTGTGGATGTTTCCATGGAAAGCAACTGTAAACAATCAAAACCAAACTGGCGCTAGGTGGCGCGCCCAGGCTCAAAAATTATTGTAATCGACAACTTATAGAACCAGGCGTTTCACTTTTGTATCATTGCTCAGGAGAGCTGCTATTGGCTGTTTGAACTGAGGGTCGTGCACTATGGCGGCTGCAGCCAATTGCAGCTCTCCTGGGCAATGATACAAAAGTGAAACGCCTGGTTCGATAAGCTGTCGGCAACTATAGGATGATTATTCTTCAGTAGGCATATAGAACAGAATTTTGAACAGTTCGAGACTGCCAGTAGTGGTGTTAGGGCTGTTTTAGTGAGGTTTTTTCAATTCAATTCAACTCAGTACCCTACAATCAGCATATAATGATGCCATTTGGTAGGGGGGTTATCCCACATTAAGGAGGATACTCCAACGTCATGAAGTTGTGACTTAAACATCATCGTTAAATTGAATTTCTAGCACTTTTTGACTATCTTTAGGAAAATTATTCCATTATTGTCTTATAGAACGTAAGAAAAAGGACCAATAATAAGCATCCGATTTAGCACGAATTTCCTTCAGAGGATTAGAGTGAACATGCCTACCTCTAGCATTAGTGTTAGGTTTAAAGATACCAGAAACCAAATTTAAATATCAAGGCAAAGTAAACCTTTCAAACAAACCCATGCTTAAATCTTCCCTAGATGATTCCCAATTTAGAGAATGTAGCATCTCGGTTACACTATCATAAGTCCTTTGGTAATTACCTTTAACAAATCTAGCAGCTCTACGTTGTATCATTTAAATGGGCTGTACATGGGTTATCTTGTATGGGTTCCAAACTGGAGCACAGTATTCTAAAAAGGACCTCACCAATGTTTTATATGTTTCTTTAAGGGGGCTGTCCACACTTTTTAGAGCATGCCTCTATGGGAATTTACATGTTAAATTCGTCTTCTTTAAACTGA
>JAQIXP010001704.1:0-17351 GCA_034700285.1 Proteroiulus fuscus | reverse complement strand
ACATTTACTGGCAATTATTCTACAATGTATAAGCTTAATTTTTACTAATAATATCTTATCTTTCTAACTAAACAATTAGCTAAAATATTTATTGAAAATAAATACTTTTATGTGTTTTTATACTTTTTATGACATGGACTAGAAAGTACCACCAGGCATCAAATATGTCTCTTTTTATGAAAAAAGATGGCTGCCCCATGTATTTTGTATATCAAATGTAATTTTTTTACAGCGCTTGATGCCCATTGGTACTGTTAAGTACCGTAATTAACAAAAAATTAATTATTAAAATAAAATTCTGAAATTTTTTTTAAGCTATTTAATGCATAACTTAAACAAAAAACCACAGCAATTTAAAAAAATTTACTTCTTTCCTATAGCAGGCAGGAAAGGGTTTTAAAAAGTAAAACCTGCTAGGGGTATAGTCATAGACGCATTTAGACCTGTTGTTAGGGGAGAAAGGCCTGGTGGAATTTTACAATGTTTTTTGATCTCAAGGGGGGAAGGTCCGGTAGAATTTTACCATGTATTTCAGATCTCAAGGGGTAGCCCGGGCCCCACGGGCCCTTTCCTAAATGCACATATGTGTATAGTATTGCGTAGTGACATCATTGGTTCAACCATCAAAAAAAGCATTATAATTTATAAGGATTCAGCTTGTCAATCATATTCTGGTTTTAATAAAGGTCATCCTGACTGCATCACTTTCAACTTTTTTTCATTATCACATTTCAATCTGCCACATTCTGCCTATTTGAATACCTGGGCATGCACTTCACCCATCAAATAGCCCATTGTTTGTTTGGCAAATTTTAGTGAAAATGCTTGTAACAACCATAGGTATAGCACCCATAGAACACGTATACTGTGCTTGTTCCTGCATGCACTGTATCTACAATATGGTATAGCAGGGGCGGATACAGGATTTTGCTAAGGGGGGCGGGAGAGCAATCGCATATTACGGAAGGAGACGGCCATTTTTTTGGCCTATACTAGCCAGCAAAATTTGCTGATTAAGGGGGGGGGCAATTGCCCCCATTGCCCCCCCCCTGTATCCACCCCTGATATATAGTTTAATTTGAAATTTAAATTATATTGTTACAGCTGATAGATGAACTTACACCAGTTAGACAATGCATGCATTTTCCATGCATACTAATATAGCTTGTTTTGCTGTAGGCCTATTATTACAACAACTTTAACCGTTTTGAAGCCTTGTTGCACTGTTGATAGATGTGATTATAAGATTAGTGGCGTTTTCCTGCCTGTTTAATTCTTTGCATTTAGCAATTGTGCAGTGTCATGATGATGTAACTGTTTTGTATGCAAATTTGGATCACGTGAGAGGAAGAGATTTTTCTCTCGTGAAATGGCATGAAATGGCGCCATTTTGATTTGGTGAAAGCGTGAATTCGAGGCAGTCAGTTGTTAAGATTAGACTAGAAAAAGGCGTTCTCCAGTACTGATGAGTGAGTTTAAATGAGATTGAAAAATGAGTCAGTTAGTATGAGTAATTGTTAATTTTTATAAAGTTCATATGGATGTTAAATAAATAGGAATGAGAACTGGAATGAGAATGAGAATGAAGAATGAAGAATGAAGAATGAAGAATGAAGAATGAGAACTGGTGCTTCGATTCATGGGCGATTTTGGGGAAAGGAAAAGGCCATACCGTGACCTACAAGGAAAATTCCCTATATTAATCTGAGCAATCTCTTACATGATGTTTATTGATTTAAAATGTAGAAGTATATAATTAACTGTCTGTTAGGATTATATGATAATGTCACAATATTTAATAATGGATTTCCTAAAGGAGTATATTTTTAGTATTTCCGAATGATTTCCTCTTTCTTGTTATACTGCCAACCTGTCACCCTGCTTGTCAAGCCAATGCTTATTCAATCATATACTCAGGGCTATAGATGCCGGGGGCAGGGAGGGTGGCTGCCCTCCCACACTTGATCAGAGGGGGCAGCAAAATGCCAGTCTCCCTCCCGCCCATTCCAAATTTTTGGACAAATTTTAACCCATTTTTTAAGTGTTTTTGAGTAAAAAATTTGCCTCCGGCGCTATTTGCTGTCGATAAAATGGCAAAATTTGTGATTGTTTTAGCCAATTTTTGAGGGTTTATCAGTAAAAAATTTGCCTTTGACACCATTTGCTGTCAATAAAATAGCAAAATTTGTGATTGTTTTAACCTATTTTTGAGGGTTTATCAGTAAAAAATTTGCCTTCGGCGCCATTTGCTGTCAATAAGATGGCAAAATTTGTGATTGTTTTAACCCATTTTTGTGGGTTTTTTGAGTAAAAAATTCGCCTGCTGCACCATTTCCTGGCAATTTCTGCAGTTATGTACAAAAACCTTCAGATTTTCTCTTGCAGGCCAATTTTTCAAGAAAAAAAATGTTTTGGGGCGGCCTCTTCCCCCAAAGAAATTGATTTCTGAGTATAACCCTGGCCCCCAGGAGGGCAGCAAAATCCCCTCTGCCCCCCAGATTACTTGACCTTGCTATGACCCTGCATATACTTGTCACTGCATATGTTCTGTATGTAAATTCTTTTGCATAAAGAATTGCTTTTGCCTGTCAAACATTGTTAGCAATGAGTGCAATCCTTAACTTAACACTGATGCAATTCACCTGCATGGATATTCAGGTAACACCTTGACCACTGATGAAGGTTCTTGTAATTAAAATTTTAAATGCCTCTGTGTACAGTTACTACAGTGGCGGAGCTAGGATTTTTGGCCAAGGGGTGCAAAAATTTATGATAGGGGCCCTGAACAAAAATAAATTCATTGAACTGATAAAACTAAGGAGCACTTAGACGTGCACAGGAAGTATGATAAGGAAGGAGGCAAAAAGGTACACAGATAGGTCTGGCATCCGGTTTGTAAGTACTATTACCACTTGGATGTCTGGGGGGGTCTTCCCCTCATCTGCCAGAGGCGAACATTTTTTGGCAAACTGTGATTTTTTTGCTGTAAGATTGGCGCCCAAACTCCTTCCATGCTGTCAGTCATGAAGGTGCATGCATGGAAGGGGCAGAGCAATTGTCAATCAGCTCGTCATCAGGGGAAGAATGTCATCATGACATTCTTTCACTGATGATGGGTGGGCGCCATCTTTTACAAAGGGAGATCAGTCTAGAGCTTGGATCCTGAGAGGCAGGAGGTAGATGTGTACAGTGAGACTTTCAGTGTATATTAAAGTGTCTCAAAGAGAAGAAGCTTTAGAGTGTGATTGATTAGTGTTTAATTAGAAGAGTTAAGAATAGCTTATCCCACAGACTGGGAAAATCCCCCAACTTTCTAACAGACTAGGCTACTTCAACTTTACATGGTGGAGGTGCAGGGTAGCACCAGTCTACAGTGTGGAGCAATCGATTTATGAGTATCAGGACTGAATTTCTGATTGAATTGGAGTGTCTAATTGTGACTAATTGGAGATTTATACCGGAGTTACTTTTTAAGGAATTTTGTTGAGTCACAGGCGCCATTTTGTTTTGAAGATACGCCCTTGAATCACCAAAACGAGTCTAGCCTGCATATTTTAGAGCTTGGCAGTGAAGCTCATTTTAAAAATTTATTTTCCGGAGCAAAAATAGGAGTTCTTTTGTGGATTTTGAACGGGAGCCGCCATCTTGGAGTTTGGGGTGAGTGGTTAGTCTGTTTTTGTTTTCTGCTATTGATGAGTAGGCCAAGGAGTTAGAGTGAGCCTAACTCAGATTCTGACATTCCCCAAACTTTTTCGTCGGTGTCGACGGTTTTCAACCCGAAGTGTGGGAGAGTCAAATACCCACGACCAGAGAAAGAAAAACACCAACCCGGAGATTACGCAAGGCTGCATACCGGCAAGCCTGCAGGGAAGCGAAAGAAGTTTGTGGAAAAGAGGAGGTAAACGTTTGAGTCACCGGAGGGAGCGATTGTCGGCAGACCAATACCAGACGTGAATCCGGAATTAGAGGAAGGAGAAACCACGTCTGACTCTGATGAAACTATGGTTAGTAAAGGCGGAGACGAAGGAATTGGGAGTGACCCAGCCCCGGAGTTACGAGAGCTGGTTGGGCAAGTCTCTGCCACAGCTTCGACCATATGGGAGCTGGCTAATTCGCAAAGGACATTGCAAGCTTCGATGAAGGAGGGTTTGGAGATGACGCAAGCGCTGGTTAAGTCCCATGATGGAGTTCTGGCCAACCAGCGACCTACCTTAAAGATGTTTGTGGAACAGATGGCAGATGTCTGTAAGTTGTTAGTCGCTTCCCAGGACCGACAGGAGAAACAGATCGGGTTACTGGAAGAGCAAGTTCAGCTATTGAAGGAGACAAAATCGCCAGGACGAAGAACAAGCAAGGGGCAATTGATTTTTGCTACTTTCAATGGAGAAGGAGACCCGGACGATCATCTTGTGGCATACGAGGCTAAATGCCTTATGGAGCACTGGAGTGAAGAAGAGATGCGCGATGGTTTCCATTGTACCTTGGTTGGTACCGCGGCGCAATGGCATACCACGAATGTCATGGCAATTGCGAAGAATGATTGGATCATGACTAAGGATATTTTCTTGGCCTATTTTCATTCTGCATCTTACCTGGAGGACTGGAAGCGGACTGCAGAGGATCGAGTCTAGGGACCAAAGGAGTTGGTCAGGACGTATGTGACCAAGAAAACCCATCTCTTTGGGAGAGGGGTATGACAATGTCAACAACAGACCTCCTGCACGAAGTGGTTAAGGGACTTCGAGTGGAGATAATCTCGAGAATGGCAGGTCGAACTTGCCTTACCCTGGAGAAGTTGCTGAAGGTAACAGCTTCAATTGAGATGGCCATTCGGACGGATAGAGCCGCCACCCGGAAATTGGAGCAAGGACGTCCGATCGAACGGGAGGTTGCAGCGACGGAGCATAAAAAGGAGAAACTAAAGGAGAAAACAACGCCAAAGCAGACTTCTGGAGGGAATAAAGCTCCTGCAAAAACCGGGTCCAGTCGACCCCAGAGTATGTCTCGACCGCCCGGTTTGCGATGTTTTAAGTGAGGTAAACCAAACCATTACTCATCGGAGTGCATGTCTGGCTTAGGAGTTGTTTACTACAACTGCCAGCAGCCAGGACATTTTGCACATGACTGTCTGCTACCAAAGACATTGGGCAAGTCACCATGGAGTGCCGAGAGTGATGGGAGCGTGGAGATGCTGAATCAATTCAAGCATACATTGACGTGTTTGGTTTATCCACCTATTTTAAAGAATAGAGGTCAGAAAAAGGTCGTACGTTTTGATCTTGTGTGGAACTTTCTTTGGAGGCTCGAGTGAAGGCCGCGATTGGCAAACGTTTGCCTAGGGTGAAAGTGCTAGTCCAGATAATTCACGAACCTTTTGCTGTCGTCGATTCTGGAGCTTCGGTGTTGGTAATTGGTGAAAGTTTGATGAACAGCATAGGATGTAACGTGGTGAAAGGGAGGCGGTACCGCATTATGGGAGTGGAACAGGTGCCTTTGTCGATTGTGGGTGAGGTTGATCTGGACATATAACTGCAGGAGCATCTAGTGATGGATGACAGGACCTGTTGCTCGGGACATCTCCTTCTTGGGAACGATTTTTTGGAGAAAGCTGGGTTGTTGATTGACTTCATCGGTCTCCAAGTTTTCTACCGAGATACGTACTCATTGATCTCGGCATTGATTGGAGTCCCGCTCTTGGACAACTAGGATGGTTGTTGAGATGGGGTGCCGGAGGTAGAGTCGGTAGATGAATCGGCAGGAACGTCAGTGGAATCACCAGTAAAGGCTGCCATGGACGTGCCGGTAATTTTGCCGGAGAATGGTTTGACCAGGATTGAGGACTTGCGGAAGGAGGTGGAACCCGTAGTGCGCCTCATTACAGGTCGAGGAGCCCGTGCTAATTCCAGCATGGACTCAGATGGCTGTGAAAGCTAGATTTGAGCCACCAGTGATAAGGCCAAAAATGGTTTTGGTCGAGCGAACGCACGATTTATTGGTGACACATGGAGTTTGCCTAGCCAAAGGAGTTATTCCACTGGAGATGGGCGTGGAGACAGATCAGCTCATTATGGTTAATGCTACGGACAAGGATGTTTGGTTGTGACGCCAGATGACCATTGGAACTGCGGAATCAATGGAGGATTGTGATTGTAACTACTTGGGAGACAAAGACCGTTTGGAAGGAAGGAAAGAGTATGTGCAACAGGTGAAGGAAAGTGTTAGTTGTTAACCTGCCAACTTAGCCTGGAACATAGGCCCCAACCTGACATCCGAAGAATGAACCGCGTTGTTAAAGCTCTTACGGGAGTTTCGGGACATCTTTGCAGTAGACATGTCGCAGTTAGGAGACTCCGATATCGCAGTCCACAGGATTGATATGCAGGGAAAACCGCCAGTTCACATACAAGCTCGTAGAACTGCGGAGCACACGAGAAAAGTCATTGATGAGGAGTTAGATGCAATGCTCAAGCACAGCAAGAGTCCGTATGCTAGCCTAGTAGTTATTGTGACGGAGAAGGATGGAGGCATGTGTTTTTGCATAGATTACCGGAGGCTGAACTAGCAAACCAAAGTCGACCAATATCTGCTGCCGAGGATCGACGACACATTGGACTCGTTGTCCAAAGCGAAGTACTTCTCGACGTTGGATTTGGCGAGCGGCTATTGGCAGCTTCGAGTGGCAGAGGAGGACATCGAGAAAACTGCGTTTTCATGCCACCGGGGTCTGTTCGAGTTTGTTCGAATGCCGTTTGGGTTATGCAACGTGCCAGCTACGATGCAGCGAGCATTGGACAGCCTTTTGGCTCATATCAAGTGGGAGGCTTGCTTGATTTACTTGGACGACGTGATCACGTACGGAGAATTGTTTAAGATCATGTTGGAGCATCTGAGAAACATCTTTCTGCTATTATGGAGTGCGGATTTAAAGCTCAAGCCTTCCAAATGCTTTTTTGGCGGTGATAAAGAAGCGTATCTCGGGCATATGGTGTCAGGAGCTGGAGTGGAAGTAGACTTGGAGAAAATTCGAGCTGTTAAAGAGTTTCCTCAGTCAACCACGAAGGCTCAGCTACGTAGTTTTATTGGCCTCGCCAGTTACTACCGGAGATTCATTGAGCACTTCGCGAAGATTGCATTGCCACTGCATCGACTGACTGAAGAGAAATCAGCCTTTCAGTAGGACGCAAAATGTGAATTGGCATTCGAGGAGTTAAAATCGTTATTGATCAAAGCACCCATACTGACGACGTTCGATCCCATGCAAACTATTTCTTTGCATACGGATGCGTCCACGTTGGGGCTCGGAGCGGTTGTCTACCAAGGAGAGAAGAAAGACAAGATGGTTCTCATTTATGCATCACGATGTTTAAACAATCACGAGAATAATTATGGCACCCCAGAACTGGAGGCATTGGCAATTATCTGGGCTGTCAAGAAGAACAGGCATTATCTTCTCGGTCGGCATTTTAACATCATGTCCGATCATCACTCCCTTTGCTCGCTCCAAAAGATGAAGGATCCAAAGGGCAAGCTGGGGAGATGGATGCTTGAGATGACCAAACATCGGTATTCTGTTGTGCACAAAAACGGAGTTTTGCACGTTGATATTGATGCGCTTTTGAGATGCCCTCTGCAATCACCAGTAGAAGAGGAGGAGAAAGTCTACGTAACAGTAGCGATGGATGAGATCAACTTGTGGGACACAGCATGTTTCAAGGCGGAGCAGGCTGTCGACAAGCAAGGAAGATCGTGAAAGAGCTCAGGAGTGATGACTGTAGAGAAGTTGTGGAGAGAAATCACAGTATTGTGAATGGACTTCTCTATATGCTAGTCAGCGATAATGATCTTCACCAGAGGTTTGTGCTGGAGGTACCCAAGCCTTTGAGGGAGCAAATTATGAAAGTCGGTCATGATACGAAGGTGAATTGTCATTTGGGCATGGCGAAGATGCTAGCCCGAATCTGGAGGACATTTTACTGGTCCGGTATGACCAAAGACATTGAAACATATGTCCTAAGTTGCGATAGTTGTCAGCGGATGAAACCATTGAGTGGAAAACGACCAGGGCTGCTGCAGTCGATAATACCGGAAAGACCGCCTGCAAGCCACTGGGGGATAGATTTCATTGGACTGCTGCCAAAGGGTTCAAATGGAGTAAAATACATCCTTATTACGGTGGACTACATGACGAGATTTATGGTAGCAAAAGTGGTGAGGAGAGCAACGGCACAGGCATTCAAGAAGTTCCTGCTGGACCAAATAAGGTACGACTTTCACTGGAGGAGTTGCCAAGGAGTTTTGTGCTCAACTTAACATTAAGCATTGAACTTCCACACTTTACCATCAGCAGAGTGACAGTTGGCGGAGAGAGCCAACAAGACTCTGATGGTGATGGTCCGTACGTTTATGGAGCCACTGGAGAAGCAGAAGGATTGGCCCGATTGGTTGGAGAGACACACGATGGCGTATAACACCAGTGTCCAGGCCTTGGTCGGATACATGCCTTTCTTTTTAATGCATGGGTTTCATACAATGACTGCATTGAAGAGCGTGTTGCCATCGCCGTTGTTGTTGGTCGGAGATCCGCCCGTGGATGGAGTTTGGACACGGGCGAGAGCAAAGCTTTTGGCAAGCCAAGCTCAACAGAAAAAGGCCTACGACTGAGCCCACAAGGATTTGGAGTTTAACATTAATGACTTGGTGTTAGTGGAGGACTTGGCACCGGTCAAGAGTCTGGCGACGAAGCTGAGACTGCCGTATAAAGGTCCAGCTAAAATCATTGGAGTGAGTGCGGACAGCCTGAACTGCACGTGTGAGTATCTGAACGTGCAGGGCCGTACCAAAAAAACTATGCAGCATGTTTCTCACCTAAAGAAATATGTACTGCGAGATTTGCCGATTTGGTTGAAGATACGGAGGACAGCTGACAGTCATACAGTGGTACCGGTCATCCAGCTGGTGGAGACTCAACCGATATCGGATCCGGAGCTGGAGAAATTTGTGTTTCGTGAAGGAGTTGATCTCTGGGATCAGCAGAGATTATGGAGCGATGAACCTACTCACAAGGCATTTCAGGAAAGAAGTGCTAAATAGTACGAGCAGCACAAGCGTTTAATCCATGGAGCTGATTGGGTAAAACCGATAAGGGAGAGAGATCCGACATGGCCTGCTACAAGAAAACAAGATATTCCACTTGAAGAAATTAGTGCTTGGGGTTTTGAAACTCCCAGGACTACTTCGAAGCTTGGAGAATGGAAAGGAGATACCATTGTCGTAAATGGCATAGAAATCAGAAGCATCAGCTTGTGAAAGCTGATTGGAAAACTGATTTTTGTGTTTTGCTGGAGATTTGACAGCAAGTTTGGAGAAAAGCCCTAATGTGGAGTAATTGGGAATTTAATTCTTTATTTGTAATTAATCCCAGGAGTGTTTGGAGTAAAATTCGTTATAGTCGAATTTGGAATTTTGAATTTTTGGAGTAATATTGTAACGTTGGACATATAGTAACGTTGGACGTAATCCTGGAGTAATGGAGTGGAGTCATTTCGTCCTTAAATACTGCTTGCAATATTTAATTATGGCTATTAGGAGTATTTTTGGAGAAATTCTTCACAGGCGATTTGAAATTGCCACTTAAATCATGCTCGGGAGTTGTAAGGACAATGACGTCATTTGGAGCACTTATTTTGTTCAGATAGCATGACGTCATGTTAATTAGGTCATCATGCACGGGACCCCAAAGAGTTGGCAACCCCGTGTCAGAGGTCGGCCATCTTGAAAAAGTACAAAACGCGTGTGCAAGTGTTTTTTTTAAGCTTAACGACAATTTCATCTGTGGAGTTATTTGGAGCAATAATCTGGTAAGAATGCAATTTATTTGCATTTCTTATGGAGTAATTAGCACTCGCTATAAGTTGAGGAGAGTTTAAAAAGGGAGAAATTACTTTTTTTATGGTTTTCCGAAAATAAGCGTTTGTCATGTGGTTAACACTTGGGCTGCATTTTGGAGTAATTGCTATTTAAATTGGGGAATCTAAAGTTTTACTTACCTTGGGAGTGCGTATTTATCACAATGAGATGGGGATTATTCCACATTAAGGAAAAATGTTCCAATTCTGGAACCTTTGAATTTGCATTATGGAGATTTACATTGTGGAGTGGAGTTTTAGGGAGCTAATTTTGAATTGTGGAGGGAACTACTGCATCACACGGAGATGGCAATCAGCTGTTTCTGTATGTTAATTTCACGTTCCTTTTTCTGTCACTAGATGGCAGATAGGGGTCGTCATAGCCCCGATTCGGATAGTCCTGATGAGGACGGGATGATGGCCCTCTGTTGTAGGGGGGTCTGCTACTTTCTTAGACCGGAGAGCCGGGCGGCTAGGATTGCCTGGCTGGAGGCCCACAGTTTGATACCGAGGGAGAAGGAGGAAACACTTATGATACTGGAACCGGTGGAGACGGGCGAGGAGGGTATCATACTTGTGGAGTCCGGAGACGAATATTCTGGAGTTTCTAAGGTGGAGGAGGAACGACCCAAGGACATGTAAAAAGGCGGGTCCATTGCAACCATGGTGGTCATTGACGAGACGCCCGAGGAGTCCGCTGAGGATCGGAAGGACTCCAATGTCCTGGATTTGGAGCCATATTTGGAGTCAGTGATGGGGGCAGACGATTGGGATGAGCTGCCCTACACCGCCAGTCCGTTGGTAATTATGCCAACAATGGAGGAGTGGCTGCAAAACATTGCCTGTCAACATGACCTGACGAGGAGGGCACCCAAGAAGACCAAGGCATCCCGTCCCACTCTGTACAAGGGTTTGGAGCATAAGCCCTTGTCAGATGCGACTCATCGGGTCATGGAGAGACGTTTGTGGGAGGACAGGGAGTCATCCGTTCCACAGAGTGGCAAGAAGGAGGTGACCAAGTCTGAGCCCAAGGAGCCAGAGCGACGATCAGCAGCGCCGCTGGAGACCAAACAGCCCCGCTGTTTTTATTGTGGAGAGCAAAGCCACATCGGCTAGTACTGCCCGGAGGCAATTCGTCTAGGAGCCTGCTACCAGTGTCGCCGGACTGGACACGATCTTTGTGACTGCCCCGAGCGGAGGGTTGGCCGGGCTCGGCCTACCCTGGTTGTCACATTAAAGCCACGGCCATGGAGAAACGATGCGAGGGCTGGACCATGGTGAGAGGATGATGACGACTCCAAGGGAGCCAGGCCCTGCACGGTCCGGTATAAGGAGAGGCACCAGTTGCCGTAGGAAGAGGGAGTGGGTGTGAGGGGTTGATATTTTGTTTTGCAATTTTTTTGTGATTTAACCTGTGATATTTTTTGGTTGTTAGCCTCCCGCGATCCAGGTGGAGTGGAGGGTTCCTTGGAAGACCAAGGAAAAGCTTGGAGGGGGAGTGTAAGATTGGTGCTTAAACTCCTTTCATGCTGTCAGTCATGGAGGTGCATGCATGGAGGGGTGGAGCAATTGTCAATCAGCTCGTCATCAGGGGAAGAATGTCATCATGACATTCTTTCACTGATGATGGGCGGGCGCCATCTTGGACAAAGGGAGATCAGTCTAGAGCTTGGATCCTGAGAGGCAGGAGGTAGATGTGTACAGTGAGAGTTTCAGTGTATATTAAAGTGTCTCAAAGAGAAGAAGCTTTTAGAGTGTGATTGATTAGTGTTTAATTAAACTCAAATTTATTCTCAGATTAGACCAGAAATGAGTCATTCCTCATTGGTTATTTGCCAAGCCCTCTCTTGTCAAGGCATTATCTATTGTAGTTCCCATTGTGACAGGGGACCACCCTTTCATGATAATTGGTTGAGGCTGTTTGCCCTTAATTCCAAACTTGCCACCAGGGTGCGCACCTGGACCAATTTCAAAGTGAATTTGAGTTTAGAAGAGTTAAAAATAGCTTATCCCACAGACTGGGAAAATCCCCCAACTTTCCAACAGACTGGGCTACTTCAACTTTACATTGCATTGTTTTTATGTGTTATTTAGGGAACTTTTAACCACATTTTTTGGGGGAGAGGTGCAATTGCTTTTTCCCATCCTCTGTGCACGCCTATAAGCACTTATTCATGGGGCTGTTGGATCAATGAGTGCATATAAAATGACATGCTATACTCAATAGATTGCTGATTCCCTGTATATTTACATTGTAGTTAAATAGGCATATATTCTCTGAGGGAATTTGGGTCTTAAAGCCCCCTTAAATTATATCGAAAACTACCCCTGCTTCCTGTCTGACTCCACCTTAGTTATATCCTAGTTACAATACTGTTGTCAAAGAAAATTTTAGTTTTTTTTGCATTTTGGAATTATATGTTCTCAGTGTGAGATATCAAATTAAAAAAAGAAAACAATGTGAAATTTTTGAAAAATAAAAAAATTAGAATGTGAAATGTGAAATGTTAAAAGTATAAATAGTCTGAAATGTGAATAATTGTGAAAATTTCTTGCATGCAAAACAAACAGTTACAAATATTCATAATTTAAATCAGAAGGGGGTGGCCTTAGGCACAAGTTTTTGGGACCACTGACTCCACCACTGACTGTTACTATTCTTAAAATCAGTGGTGCAGACAGGATATACAAATGGGGATTCAAGTGCTCAAAACCCCTACACCCCTTTGCTGCTCGCCAGCTAGAAATACCAAAGACACTTGCTACAGTTACTTCTACAGGTATTTGGTGAAGCTGAACAGTATACATCTTGGCAGCTCCATCTTTTTAAGGCATCAGTGTCAAACTGGGTGATATATGCCATTAAGGCATTACCAATAAAATGTTTATGCATTTTATAATGCAGACATCCTTGTCAAGACAATATAATAATTACCCTAGGGCAATGTTTCTTTGTGCTTTTAAACCTTCCCACAAATTTAGCTGCAAAGACAGCTTATAAAAGGACATGAGGATTGTATCTATATGGTACCGGATCACCTTTAAATATTTTAAATTATGGTATTTAACATTGTTTATTAAGCACACCAACTTCTAGGTTAGATTGCTCTGCTTCTACACATTGAATGAACTACCTGTCATTATTGACAATTTAATTTGGCAAAACCAGATTCTTGAAACACTTTCTTTATAAACCACTGTAAAACTTGTTACCATAAGAATATATAGATCTAATCAAACATGTTGTATTACCAAAGCTGAAAGCATTTAAAAGAGACAGTCCCACCTTACCTCAAGCATTTTTCGATTAAAAGAGGTTGAAAAATAAGACAAAAGCAAAAATTGTAATTTAATTAATTATTTCCATTCAATAGTTATTAATTTTGAAACATGCAAATGTGGACAAAAATCTCGATGGTCGATAGTAGCTATGTTACAAGTCAGTTTGTCATTATTTTGTCCAAGTTCGCATGTCTACATTCTAACATTAAACCTGCTGGTGACCTAAACTCATGCATGCACGTCCAAGAGAGCTGTGATTGGCTGCAACCAACATGGCTCAAGGCCCACATTTAAAAATGGCACTTTGATTGGCTGTGGCTGCCACGCTCGATGGGACAGCTCCTAACTGGTCCATAGCGATAAACTGATGCCAAATTGAAACACCCATGCAATCAGTGCCATGGATCTTAGTGGTGACTCTTATCGGAAAATAATGTCTTTCCTCATTTTTGAAAACATCGTTATTTCTGAATTATGGTATATGTACTGCATTTATTACTAATTCTGTCCTTCTTAATTAATAATGATCACAATTTTAAGATTCATTTGTCAAAAAGTGGGACTGTACCTTTAACAATCTGTACAATTTCTATAAAATGGCAAAACAACTTATAAACTATAATAAAACTAAGTCCTCTTTTGTTTACAACATTCATTAAAATCTAACTGGAAAAAGTCTTTAAACGTTTTTGTTTTCTATTTTAATCTCATCAACATAAAACTTTAAACATTAAACTTTATCATTTGGTTAGTCTTTGTGTACCTAATATTAAATTTCTAAACATTTGTGATCATTACAAAATGTAAATATTATGCAGATTTAAATAATGATAAGAAAAGATTTTAAAAACAAATTTAGATTTAATACCAGCATTTGTTAGATAAATAATTTTTTAAACTGTAATGTTGTTTTTTTGTTGAATCATGATGACTAGTTAATATGTAAATTTGTAGGTCAAGTGATGAGGAAAATTCTTTCCTCTGTGACATGGTGGCACCATTTTTATTGGCCAGTGTGATAGATAATTTGGAGTAGTTTATAATGATTGTAGAGTAAATGAAAATGGTTGAGTCCTGAGTAAGTGAGTAGAGTTATATTTATTGTTAAATAATAATTCAGAGTTTATTGTATGTATGGCTAGTTATTGTTAATAAATATAGAGGGTTTATTATAGAACTAGCTGGTCAACCCGCAACTTTGTTTGCTGGAAGTTTGGAGAAAACATATATTAAGTCTTTTGGTATTAATATCCTGTAGATCCCGTTCCGAGTGGAACTTGGTAAAATGCTGACTACGCTTTAACCTATATCATGTAAGGAATATCCTGCCAAAATTTCATGTTTTTTATGTGAATGGTTTGGGCTGGGCGTCTGATTATCCGTAGATCACTTTTTTGCCTGTAGATCCCATTCCAAGTGGAATTTTGTAAAATGCCTATTACACCTTTACCTATATTATGTAAGAAATATACTGTCCAAATTTCATGTTTATAGGGGTAGTGGTTCGGGTTTGTTGTCGATTATTTGTAGATCATTTTATTGCCTGTAGCATTCTCTGGGAGTTGAATTTAATAAAACTAACAACTACGCCTTATACTATATCATGAAAGAAATATACTGTCAAAATTTCAGGTTTCTTGGGCGATTGGTTTTTGCTGGGCGTGGATTTTCCATAAATCACCTTTTTTGTCCATAAATCACTTTCTGATGGGAATTTGATAAAACCCCTTTCTAGTGGGTGCCTACGTCATGAAAGGCATATTCTGACCAAATTTTATAAGTCTAGTGCAAACAGTATGGGCTGGGCATTGATAGATCAGTCAGTCAGGACTTGTTTTTTAATATATATTGGTATGGGCTGGGTGCTGATAGATCAGTCAGTCAGGACTTGTCCTTTTATATATATAGATGATATATATGTAAAAAAAAGAAAATGTATAAATGAATAATGCAATTAATCAAACATCTTACCAGAACATTATTAGCAGAAATGTCATGCTGGCATACAAGAATTAAAACAGGTCTACACATATATTTGAGCATATTTGCCATCTTTTGATAATAATTCATAATATAAGAATGTGATACAAAATTATTTGACAACTATTTAAGTGAAACAAACATAAAATTTTAATATGAACTTACCTGTTTATAGACTAAGCTTGTTAAAATGAACAAAAAAAAGCACAAGGAGAGGGTTTCAAATCCCCAAAGAAGTGGCATAGTTATTGGAAAAAAGAAAGTTGTCAAAAATTGGACATTGTTATATCCCAGGTAACCCGCACTGATGGCCCAACATTGGCATTTTGTTGGTATAGTTGGCATCTTGTTAGTAGTTGAAACAACATTTTTTAAATGTTGGCCTATGATTGCATGCCAACATTATAATAACTGTTGGCATGCAAACATTTTCCTAACCTTGGTAAATGGTTGCAGGCCAATAAGCCAGTTTATAAACATATTGTAGTGAATTTGCTTATATTAAATAATTAGTTAATATAAACAATGAAAGAAAGTAATTTATCTTGACAAATGCTGGAATTAGCTCCTGTATTTGTCTTAAAAGATAATAAAAACGTGTTTTTTGCTCTTTTAAAACTGCAGCTATATCAGCAAAACAAGTTAAGAGTTGTCAAGAAGTCTGTCAACAGGCACTATCATGAAACATAGTTGAATTATTAAAAAAAGAGTGCACAATGAAATAGGATATCAGGGCATGGGATTCCTTTGCTACTAAATACCATGACCTTGAACAATGTTATCAAGGTCATTCATGTACTATCATTTTTTAATTTTAGGTAATACACTAAAATAGCCAATTACAAAGTTGTAGGTAATAGTGTAAAAAGTCAAACAAAAAAATATCAAAAATAGCATAACAATTAACGTTTCTATGCCCAGAAGCCAAAAATGTACCAAACAAGAAAAAAACACATCAGGGGCAGCAGCAAACTAAACCTATTCCCTGCATTAAAGAATGGACTTTGTTTTGTTTCATTGTAACATTTGATGTGCCCTAGGTGCCAGCAAGTCATATGTAAATGACAAATTCCTTTAGTCTGACTCTAAGCCAAGTTAAATATAGTATGATTTTAAAGATGAATCTGGACTTATGAAATATCTCAAATGTATCATCTGGTAATTCTAAGGACTGGAATTTGATGTAAAGCTTAGCAAGCAACTTTTTAATGCTTTGAATTGAGAAGTAACATGTAATAAAACAAGTAATAATTGTCAACATAATTTGTGGTGATTGCTGGCTTTGTAAAGAATAAGAGTCATCCTCATTCTCAGCAAAACAAATGGCATAAGCTATGTGTTCATGTAAGAAAATAAAAAGACTAAGCCTGCTAGTGGCATTGACATGATTTTAAAATTATTGTGCATAAACTTTGCAAGACAGGTATGATGAATCCCATTTGGATATGCATACTGACCAGACAAATAAAAATATTAAAAAAAGGCTAAAAAAATACAATTTCACTAATTGGATAAAAAAATACTCTGTCCAGAATGACACATTAAAGAAATATAAGATTATTAACAATTACTAAATAAATTGCTAAGCAGATTTCACAATGTAAAAAAGATAATATAACATTAAATTTTTGATCATATTCAGCACAATAGCAAAATACATTGGCAACATGTAAACACAAAATGCACTGCAAAGTACATATGTGCCATTGTGTATTCCTTATTTATTTTTAAAGGTTATTTAGCTTTAAACATTTTATAATCAATAACTAATCATAACAACAATAGCATTGTATTTAAAAATAATTAAATCAGCTAAAAAGTCCAATACTTCATATCTAGTAGTTTCTTCTACTGGGACATTTTCTGTTACCGAGTTCTCTTCAGTAATAATTTCTTCTACTAGCCTACTATTTTTCTTAGTAATGATTTTCTCTACAGGTAGATCCTCTGTTACCAAATTCTCTTCAGTAATAATTTCTACTGGAACATCTTCTGTTACTAAATCCTCTGTTACCAAATTCTCTGTTACCAAATTCTCTGTTACCAAATTCTCCGTTACCAAATTCTCCGTCACCAAATTCTCCGTCACCAAATTCTCCGTCACCAGATTCTCCGTCACCAGATTCTCCGTCACCAGATTCTCCGTCACCAGATTCTCCGTCACCAGATTCTCCGTCACCAGAT
>JAQIXP010001703.1:0-17351 GCA_034700285.1 Proteroiulus fuscus | reverse complement strand
GAAACGAGTTAGCTAAGTCGTTGAAACGAGTTAGCTAAGTCGTTGAAACGAGTTAGCTAAGTCGTTGAAACGAGTTAGCTAAGTCGTTGAAACGAGTTACTATGTCGTTTAAACGAGTTAGCTAAGTCGTTTAAACGAGTTAGCTAAGTCGTTGAAACGAGTTACTAAGTCGTTTAAAGTTTAAACGAGTTACTATGTCGTTTAAACGATTTACTATGTCGTTTAAACGAGTAAACGAGTTAGCTTTCCCAAAAAAATAATAACACCATGTCCCTATTGGGGCACCGTACATCTCTCCAATTTTTAATGAAATGGTAAATATTATGCTCGTATTAGAATCAGCAAAAGAGCAAAAAAATCAGCGGTAACCCTGCATGGGTCCATAGTCAGTTATCCATTTATAGGTCATGTAATACATCGTTGCAGGAAAAATTGTAATACTGAACTTAAAAGTGTAATGTGAAAATGATTCTAGAACAGGGTAATGGAGCTTTATATTATCTGGACATACCGGTATAGCTATATCTTACTTTGAGCCAAAGTTTATCGGTGACCTAGCTAGCAGCTTATAATTATGTCACTCAACAAAAAAATATAAAATCGTTCATACTCTCATGACTTATGATGACTACCCTGTTATGCCAACGATCAGCAAATATGCATATTATTATATTATTAATTTCAAAAAAACCTCTTTTTATTTAAATTTTAAAAGAATATTTGGTTTAACTAAATTTCAAATAATCTGATTATTTTTACTTTTTTTAAGTAAATCATGATTTTTATCTACTGGTACAGCTTCTTTCTATAGATTTTCATTACAGTGCAGTGCAGTGTTTTACACTGTGGTGCAGTATAATAACTAACTATAGCTCTATATGTAAAGTTTATGCATGTGAAAGAAATCTTAAATAATAATATCCTAATAATATAAACTAAAATTACTAATTGATATTCAAGTTTGCATGCATGCATCAATCTGCATGCTATGTACTGCAGGGTATCGATATTGTTATATTTTAAACAGCAGAAAGCCATATATGTCATTACCGGGGTGTTATACCTTACTTTGATTAAACTAGCTTGAATATACTATCTTGATTTTGATAATTTTCTTATTAAACTCAAATTACTCAATGAATATTAAATGCATGCATGCTTAAAGATTGTATAATTAAAAAGTTGAGCGGAATATTTTTAACTTACTTTAATTGTGTTTCACGTGAGTGTATGGCGACTTCAATGCAAGATAAGTGATATTGAAATGCAAAACAAATGCATGAAACTATCCCAATGGATTTATACAGGGATTTCCCCTTTCGAATAATAAATACATTGGAAATATAATATCCAAAAAGGGGGTTCAAGCAAGGAGGTTATATAAGGAGTAAGCATTATATACTCCATACTACAATGTTAACATATTGTGAGGCAAAGGGGGGAAGGGGCTGCCTATAGCTATCATCATATGTGGTCATTTTTGTTTACAACTAATTTGTCTTGGATTCAAGCTACTGGCGGATCCAGGAAAACACACACAAAAAACAATGATACAGTCCCTAATTTTGGCACTCTTTAACTATATAAGAGGTTACAAGAATTCCCCCCATTATTTAAGGAGGGAGATTCATTTCCAAATTCTATGGTCTGCCCCTTCAGAAAATTCCTGTAATAATTCAGTAATTCGCTATAAAGGTTGCACATTTTATTGAATTAAAAATTACTTCACGAAATCTTCCCTTGATGATGTCATATCCTGTCCATTTTTACATACGTAGACCTATTTCGTAAATACGCTCGTATTTCATTACTTTTATTTTTGTATATGCATACTCATAAAACTACTAATTCTATTTTACTACCTGGTATTTTAATATTAATCAAAAATGTAATTTTTTTTATTTTTTTTTTTTTTTTTTAAAGTTATAGCCTGTATTAAAATGCAATTGATGCCCTATAAGTACAAAAGCTTAAACTTATATCTAGAGGCACATGCATACTAGTCTTAAGAAATACCAGTAAATGACTTTGGAGAGTAGCATTCCTATATAAGATGACAGCTCCCAAAAATTCTATGCATTAAATATTTAAAGCATCGATCTATATTGAGCTAGCTGATAGAGATACAAAAAATAATGTAGGTCTCAGAATAAGCAGCTAGGCCTATTAAAATTTGATATATAGGCTTACTATGAACAACATTTTACTGGTGGCAAAAGTATATAGTATATATATTGTAATTTAAAACTTCAGTCATTATTCCTGATGTTTATAATTGACATTTTATATAGGTGCATGGTGAGTCACTGTAAACAACAGAATTGTTGATTTTGTTCTTGTATGTAAAATGTTTTGATATGATGTGCATGGAAGGATATACTGTATACTATAACTCGATTTAGAGCTTGCATATAGGCCTATTTGCTTTATTTATTGTTTACTACACTATTATAAAACAACCTGATTTTTCAAGTAATAATGTGTATAGTGAACAATAAATATGCATTTGTTTTAGACAATTAATATTATGAAAAATAGATTCTCCACCAAATTTAATGACATCAAATTTTTAATTCCCTGCAAAAACAGTTCAACAATAAACCTGCAACATTTCTGATGTTAAAAGTGTAACAAATCCTTTTTGTTGTATAAATATTATAATACAAAAATTGAAGAAAATGTATGGTAATTTTAAGTTGCAGATTTTTGTGGTCGATTGCAGTTTTTATGCAATTTAATTGTTTCATTATACAACTGATTTAATGCATTTTTAACACCAGGAAAAAAAACCTAGCAAAATTACTTTTTTAATTTATTTTGCTGGGGTTAGAACTTAATGCCATTTTTCGAGAAAGTTTGCAGGTTTGTTGTGTACAGTTTAAATAACATTCAAATAATCGAACAGTTTATAATGAAAAGCACATGGCTATTGGCTAAGTGATCATTCCCATCTCTTCAAAGAAAGAATTAACTGTAACTCTTTTGGACTTGCGCGTTGTGCAATATGTCAGACTACTGCACTGCTGCTTACTGGGGTAAATGCATGTGGCCTGGTCCCCCCTAAAATATCCAAGTGAAATCGCCGTGATTGAATGAAAGTGAAAAAGAGGAAAAACAGTCCTTGTTCAAAACGCTCGTGTAGATGTTTCCCGTCGAATGGGCGCCATTACGTCCTTTAACTAGGGTGAATCAGTCACGTAAGATTATATACCATTTTTCTGTTATCATTAATGTTATTTTTGAGAAGGATGTTAAACCGCTATGAACTCTGTGCATCCTGCATCAATGCAGTAGGAAATTCTGGTGAGAAATCGATTTTTGGCATTTGAACCTGTTTGGCTTAATTTTAAATTTCCTTTTTGTGCATTTACATGTATTTTGTATTTCGCTTTTATCATCTTCATGATCGTTATTGCTCTTTGTTAGTCTCATACAGGATTGCATTGCAATCACACCGAATATGCATTGGTGATATTTCCTGCATGCATGCGCTAGTCAGGCCCTGGCCATAACACTATAAATAAATGTCTTAAAAGTAGCATTTATTTGCTCTTCAATAAATAAATGTACCATGCTGCATGTATTTTTAGACTATATGTGAATGAACATTGAATGGATAGGCCTTGATTTACGTTTTAGTTTATTCTGTATGCATGGTAAAGCATTATTATATAATGTTACAATATGCATAGTTCACCTTTAAAATAACGTTTTTGGTGTAGCCTATGTTTGTATGGCTCATATATGTAGACATTAACCTGGATTATTTAAATGTACTGTGCAGCTATAGTATACTGAATATAAATTGGCATGGATTTATCTAAAAATTCATGATTGAAGACGTTCACTGCTCACAATATATAATTTTTGAGTTTAAAATTTTTATTACTATATATAGACACTATACCTAACAATTAGCATTCTTTCTATAGGGAAAAACACATTATTATGAATTTTCCAAATTCTGAGAAGCCATATATTTAAGAAAATGATAAAGAACTTTCCATCCAGGTATGGCACATGACCCCAATTCCTCACCAAATCTTCCCACAAATTGGTCTTAGGCTCTAAAGTTAAGGAATAAAATTAATGTATAAGATGCCGGCCATGTGAGTAAAGTAACAACTGCACACTCATATTTATCTTCCTTCAAGGCATGTGGCATATGCACAAAGTAGATAAAGAATTTAAAGTTTACAATTCAAAATGTAAAAATCTATATCCGGGTCACAGTTTCAAACATGAAATCCAGGTTGGAAACTGGGGTGGGGAGCTCCTGAGAGTTGACGAACAGGGAGTATGGCCATTGTAGCCACACCAGTTGTCATTTGAATATGCTTTTGATGAAATGCAGAGTGTAGTATGGTCTAAAGTTACAGTGCTGTGGGACAAATTTTCACTTTTCTCATGGCACACTGACATTGTGAGTATACAGCACATGAAATTCCAACCTTTTCTTAATTGCTGTTCTTTCAGAGTTGGAATCTCGTACGACCCGGTATGTTATTGCTTATCACACAGCCTTCAAATACTTAAATATAATAAACAAATCTATAAAATCCCTTCAAACAACCACTTGTTTTAATGGACATATACCGTATAGTATGAATTGAGTACCCAGTATTCCATCTCCAATAAGCAAATATTAAAGTAAGGGCTAAAAATTTAGGTAGAATTACAATGAATAGTGATAAAAACTCTTCTGTTCACTTTTCATTAAAACTTCGTGAAGAGCGTTTCTGCATTATTAAACAGCTCTAAAAAATTCCTATACATGAACTACAGAAACGCAGCAGTTTTTCTTTTGTTAAAGGCAGTTCAGAGCGTATTTGGACTGCCTATTCACTCAATTAAAACTGAATTGCTCAATAATTAACAGGAAAGTTATTGCATCAGCTATAAAACTTTAGTTCACTTAAAGGGAAAGTCCCACTTTGTAACAAGTGATATTTAAGTTGTTTACTCTTACTAGATATGAATAGATGTGACAATAATAACTGCAGCAGAGTTTCCATATTGAAGAAATTACGAGGTGTGCCAAATATACATTAGTCGCCATTTTTTCCATAAATATCAGCTGACACGGACACTTGGTGGCACCCTCTGGGATATGCATATCTACCTGTTTCATGAGAGCTGTTGCCTTTTATCCTGTAGAGGGCGCTACAAACAGTCTGTGAAATGGTGCCTATTTGGGCTTCCTATTTTCATCCAAATCCATTTATTCAGGACATTTTATTTATAGATTTGTGTGCTCAAATCCAATTGCAAGTGCAGTGCCTATCCTAATTTTTCTTTCTCTTTCTTTTAAAACATGCAACTTTTTTTTAAAAGGGGACTTTCCCTTTAAAATATTGTTGGTAAATAATTCATGTTATAAAATCTAGGCCCCACACCTAGTCTTTTTTTAACTGCAATTAACGAGTGTTAGCTGTAAGATAAAGAAAGTTTGTCTACACTTTTGAGTGAATCGGCAGTTGAGTTAGCTTTTGTAAACTGTAGTTTTCCAATAGTTGTTCTGTCGTTTATTTTTGTTTTTGCAGTTCAGGGTGTAATTTTCTTTACACTAGCCAGGCATAATTAATTTTTTCATAATAGGCATAATTAACTAGTCTGAACGAAATTAAGCTGTTAAAGGCCTCTCTCGCCACCCTTAACACATCCCAGAAATCATGCATTAATTATACTTTGGTGGACCATATAGGTGTAGGGGTTATACAACCCCAAATGATTATTGATTACTATTCTTGTAATGCTCCCAATAATGGCGAGCTTACCGGAGCTTGGTGGTCGTCCCTTTCTCTGTGGCACAGTTAAAGGTGGCATTTTGGACCATTTTCAGAGGCAGAAGGGGCGCAAAATTCTCTTGAAATAGGGTATTTTGTATTCACCAATTTCGTAGACCAAACGTGACATCCCATGTCGCATAAATCAACCTTCAGTACCGGTACCCTAAATTTGATTGCTGAAATGTGCTGAATTATTTACCCAATTTATTTGGTTAGATAAATTGAAAAATGGACTTTAGTCAATATTATAAAAATTTATTAATGCATTCATAATGACAATGAATGCAGCCTTAAGAAAGATGTATGAGCTTGGCTGTTAGTTTTGCATGCTCTTGCCCTGCAAACGTGTGCCACAATTTGAATCTTGCTAACTCTGCAATTATTGCTAGATGCATCCGACAACACGAAATTTATCCTAATAATTTATAATATTTTGTTATTTATTAAGTGTGAATTAAATAATAGCTTGTTGCACTTTACAAGCGCTTTTACGTAATTGTTTTGTTTGTTGTTCGACTTCAATACTTGTATGTTCTCTGCATATGCATATCTTATAATGCACCATATGTATGTATGTATGTAAGGTATGCTTTTAAGCTTAAATGTAAACAAAAATTTGATGATAATAAACTTGTGTATACTTATGTCCTGCTATTTAATTTATTTACTTCCGTTTCAGATAAAATGAATTCCATTAAATAACATGCAATTGACAGAATGTGTCGCATCATCATAACTAGCAAATTATTCTATATTTTGAGTGCCTTCATCTTATTTTTGGTCGTGCTCACTTTGCTAAAATGGGATCAGATTTTAGACTCGGCCGATTACAGAACCCGTTATGACGTCAATTCCGAGGGTTTTCTGGTGAATACTGCCGGATGCGTCATTCCCGATGTGGATCCTTTCGATCCAACTGTCATCAGACTCTATTCTCCCAAACAGCCGTTAGTTTGCAAGGGTTTGCGTCCTTTAGTGGTCGTGGACTATCAGAAGCTTACCATAGAGTTGGACCAGAAAGTGGCCAATGGGCACTACAAGGTGAATCCGGCATCCATCAATTGCACCTATCGAGCCATACAGAGGGACCCCGGCTCACGTTCCGATAGCAAAATCAACATTGACAGGGAGAGTCCAAGTTTAGGATTGGATGGCCCGGTCAGTGTTGATCAGGAATTCATTTATATTCAGTGCCGAAATCACTGGGGCAAGGAAATCTACTCGGACTATGTGCCATTCATTCAGAAGAAGCCCAAAGTGGAGAAGCGGATTTTACTTTCAAAACAGAAAAAGCGCAAATCAATCAGATTGGGCGTAATCCTTTTGGGTATAGACAGTGTTTCCAGACTGAATTTTATTCGTCATTTTCCTCTTACCCGACGTTTTCTATTAGAGGAGCTGAATGCCGTGCAGTTGTTGGGTTACACAAAAGTGGGCGATAATACATTTCCTAATATGATTCCAATGCTGACCGGATGGGATGCCGAACAAGTTGTAGATGTCGGTAATAGTCCGGACAAGCCTTTCGACGCTTTAAATCTCATTTGGAAAAACTTCTCTGCCGAAGGATATCGGACATTTTATGCCGAAGAAATCCCCACCATATCGGCTTTCAATTATCTGAAGAGCGGATTTCATCAACAACCCACTGATTACTATTACAGACCGTTCACGCTGGCCACCGAAATGTCCTCGATGAAACGCAGGAGTTCTGAAAACTGCTTCAATCGTCGCATGGAAGTGGATGTTGTCTTACAATGGCTCCAAGATTATCTTAGGACTTTCAAAAATGATTCTTTATTTTCACTGACTTTCGTCTCGCGCTTAACCCACGATAATTTGAATGCAGCCGGATGGGCCGATCGACCCTATCGCGATTTCCTGCGGAAAGCTCAAGCCGATGGTCTTTTCGATAACAACATCTTATTCTTCTTCAGTGATCATGGCATCCGTTTTGGGGCCATTCGTGATACATACATTGGTAAGCTGGAGGAGCGTCTGCCATTTCATTACATCGTACTGCCCAAGTGGTTCCCCCAGACATTTCCAACTATTTGGAAAAATCTTTTGCACAATCAGAAAAGCTTGACCACGCCTTTCGATATTTACGCCACCATGATGGACGTGATGCAGTTTGGTGGATCTGAGGAAGGGTACGAGAGACCAAATCCCACGAGTCGTCGCGATCTCAGCTTATTTCGTCGCGTGTTGGGATCTCGGACCTGCTCGGACGCATCCATTCTTCCTCATTGGTGCGTGTGTCATGAAAGGAAACCCGGGAATTTGTCCAACGAAAGGGTAAAGGCTGCAGCTCAAGAGTTGGTTAAAGAAATCAACAAGAAATTGCGTTCCGTACGTCAGTGGTGTGCCATTTCTTCATTGAAACAGTTGCTGGATGTGCGTGTGAGTAGTTTAAGCCAAAATGTGTTAAGTTTTAAAAGTGGAGTTACAAGTGCCAATGACTTTGGTCAGTTAAGCCATGTTTACGATTATCTGCTTACTTTACGCCTAAGTCCGAGTGATGGTGTCTTCGAAGGAACGGTTCGATACAAAGAATCTGCCAAAGAATTCCAAGTCATGAATCCCATTAGTAGAATCTCAGCTTACGGAAATCAATCAATTTGTGTTAATTCGACAGAGTTACGTCTATTTTGTTATTGTTTAACATGATTTGTATCATGATTAGTCCTATTGTGAGCCAAGTATTTTAAGCTGTTTTTTAACTGAAGCATTTGATTTTAAATTGTGCTACGTTTTTCTGTAAATTTCCAAAACTTTTACAAATTATTACAAACATGATGGGGACAGCCAATCGTTAAACAAAGGAATGTGCCAAATATATTTTTTTTATTGCATGGAATACATAAACATCATTTCTGTTTACTCTGTTTTTCTGTATTTACTAAACTGTAAGGTGATAAATTATAACTTGAGCATTTTTAAGTATAGAATGCATGCATGCTTATAAAAGTCTGTTCACATTGACACACATCTATTTTAATTATAAGCTCATTCTTCTGTTATATTAAACGAAACTAAATAAAAGAATGAGAGGATGTGTACACATTAAATAAAAACAATTTCCAATTTTTTATTATGTTTCTCATAAATCTGTTTTCATTTTCTAATGTTAAATTATGAGAAAATTAACTAAGGAATGGTTCTTCCACATATTTCCATATACTTGTTATAATGCATGTTGTAAAAATATTTAGCATTAATGTAATTTATTTAGGCCCTATGGGTCCCTATACGATTCTCATCATTTACGAAAATTGTTCTATCGGTAATAGGAACATACAATGTAGAAGTTCTTTAATGATCTTGCTACAAGCACAATACTGGCCTCTTTAAAAACTATTTATTAAAAGTTTAGATACATAAGTTAGATGCATAAAAGCTTAGAACACACTTTAAAATTTAAAAATCTCATTTTTTTTCATATACTGAGAGATTAATGGTTTCAAATTGGAGATTTCACTTAATTTGAACGTTAAAAATGTAGTTGAAATAACGCATTCAAGGAAATTATTGGTTTTTGTCAGTCCCTTCGAATGTAGCATCTTTAAGATTCTGAAATTCTTCATAAGCAGTTTTCTGAAATATGTGATTTAAGATTTATGTACATTCACGTATGATATATATAGTATGTTATTGTCATGCAAGTTTCATAATTTTGACTGAATTGGCAGTTACCTATAGTAGTAATTAACAGAAAACTTTGTGGACTTACATTATTCTCCAGTATTTTGAGGGGACCAGAGACTCCTTTGTCCATTTCTTTGTAGCAGAAATGAAACAGGTTACCATCAAAGTAGTTCCATGGCAAGACATATTCAATACCGTATGGCTTATTGCAAAACAAAAGAAGGTCGAGAAGAACTTCGGCTCCTCGAAGGAATAACGCAGCCAGGTGTAATGCTCGAGAATTGTATGGTTCCAGCTTAAAATTAAATAAGAGCAATGATTTTACTTCTTTTTACTTAAAATCTTAAAAAAAATTATTTTAGAAAAGTCAATTATTAAATAAAAGCGTGTGCATACTTGTAGCTGCCTGTTGCTGCTTTGGCTATTTCTGGCTTTTGGATGAACTGCTTGTATCAAAAAAGCCTCAATCTCCCAGAGTTTTATGGGTACATCGGGCATCTATAGGGAAGGTCATTAAGAAGCGAGAACTATGAGTTTCCTCAATGTCTAACATGAATTAATGTACAAATTGCCAGCATTTCTTTTACGAGCTTACCACAATCAGATAGTTTAAAATGGCGCATAAGGCTTTATACTGGTTGGGAATGTGTTGAAATGAGCGACATGACGTAGATATTCCCATGCATGCAAAAAATACCTCCCACTGTTTATCAAGCAGTCTCCCGCCGTCGTTTTCCATTAAAATGTCATGTAGTACTGTAGCACTTGATGTGCCATCTATAAAACAACATGTCTATCAATAATTTAAAAGTCATAGTTTTATATAAAATGTTGGTTTTTTTATAAAATAGTTGAGCAGGTATCAAGTAGTTAGACGCAGCTGATCTACGATTAGGGGTCTAAAATGGCGCCTTAGAAGCCATTCATATATGCAACAACCTCCACCTGTTGGGGGAGGGATGTCGTCACGCACATGCCATTAATTTGGGGGTTTATAGAGGGTAATCAGGCTTGGGGAGTTGATAAAACAAATGCCCCTCTTTCCTTAAATGACACCGCTACCCAGAAACCCATATTTGATCAACAGGGATGACTAATGGCTTATAACCTACCCTACGATGCTAAATTCATATCCAAAATATTATACCTGGCAACCCTACTACAGGTAATGGTGCAACATTTTCATGTTTTTCGTGTGGTTGTAATGGATTGATCCACCATTCGTCGACTGAGTTTGATTCAGGTAAGATTTGGCCCTCATGTGACAATATGGATGCATCAAAGTATTTCTCTATAATTTGAATGAACAGGCAAATAAATTATTGGCAATAATTGGTTGTTTTCACTTTAAACTTCTAAGGTTTAAAATAACTGTTGATACCTTTCAATTCAAACATCAGTCCATACATTCGAGCTCTAATTGGTCGAAACACAAGAACAGCTAATGGCATTTTTATTGTAGCGTTGACATCCTCGAAGCATGGAGGTTGCTGGACTCTTCCATGGAATATTACGTTGTACGTAGTCGGGGTGATTTCTGCATTGATTGTTTTTGTCAAGAGAACATCATAGAAGTTTTTCTTCTCTTGAACAGTTGTATCCTGTGGATATCTACAAGAAACAAATTAATTAAATCATATGATCTCATGTTAACTAGGTTCTACTAGAAAATGTGCAAGTATGACCATGGATGTAACAGATGTGAAAAATTATGAAACATTTTGCAATTAAAATAAGTGAAAATGGGAAAAACTGGCCATGCTGATTTAAAAACATGACAATTTGGGTTGATTTGACAAAATTATAAATATATAAGATCAACTGAGATATACAAAGCTTTTCTACAGAAATTCGTCACCTTTATGAAAATAATTTATGTAGAATTAAGTTTTCATATGGAACGAAGCTTTCGTATCAGTAATTAGAAGCTATATTCAGTGTTTAGATCTGAACTAAAAATGGACACGCTAAGGCTATTTTTGTTAATGCTATAGGAAATTAGGAAATATTCAGCCTAAATGCTAACAATTTGTAAACTCGTGTGATGCCTTGGTGGTGCTGAAATTACATACCATATTTGATAAAAACGTGAGTTGTAATTACAAAATTATAGATTTGAGAAATTAGACACATAGGGGGACAAATGTGATAAAGTGTGTAGTTTGGGTATGTAAAAATTAAAAACTAGGAAACTTGTGTTGTGATAACATGGGTGAAAAACTTTCTACCCTCTGTCACATCTCTGGCAAAAGAAAGTTTAGAGCATTTTGGAAAATATCTTTTAATAAATAAGATACCAACATGTAACCGTTTGCTTCCGAAGGAATAAAACAGTAAACGTCCAATGCCTTCTGGAAAGCATCCAATGACATCTCTCTGGGATGAACAACTTTATATAAGTCAGGGACTTTTTTCCGTAGATCTGTGTGGGAAGTAATTCCTCTGCTAGCAATGTATTTTGCAACACAAGCTATGATGTCGTTGCGGTTATGTCTAGCTCTTGCAAAACCCCCATAGTTTTTGCAAACCCATGTGTGAAAGTGAGCCAGGCAAGGCCGAGAAACCAAATCTGTGCCTATTAGGCAGGCAAATAGTGGCAACATCCAAATGTACTTCAGTCCCAATTCCTTGCAAAGTGTTTCTCGACAGTACAGTCTGGTTTGCATGGTTTCTAAATTCAGGTGATCAGTAGATATGTATGAGACTGTTGGATATATAATATAATCCGTATCTTGAGCCAGAATGGCCATGCATTGATTTTGAGCAGCAAATGATGCTATGGTGCAGTCGCATTCGCCATGAACATTTGAATAAACTGTAGCTTTGCAAATGTGTTTTAGTGCGACGTATACTGCCTGTGATAGTCCAGCTGGAAAAACATAATTTTCAGGCATCAAAGGCTTGGAGGCTTTTATCATTTCAAAAACGCTAATGTAGCCTTTAATGTTTTCACTACGACGCATTAGCCATTCTTTTTGCTTATTTTGTGGTGCTATGCTGTCAAAAAAGAAGACTAGCTTGACACCAATTTTATCAAATGCAGATACGAAGTTTGTTAAGGACTTTATGTATTCATCCCATTGGCCACCGCATGTCCATTCCACATGCCCTATCCAGGACTGTATGCAGTTCTTGCCATCAATTACTATTATTGGTTCCTTATCAGGATGGATTTTCTTGTAGTCATTGACCATTTGCTTGATGTCCACTTCTCGGAATGCAGTCGTGCATTTTTCGACATACGTTTGAAGTCCTTTGACGCCCATTTATGGTTTAATTGGGTTATTGGTATATGCACTTTAGATGCAAATCTAAAAAATGTATCAGGTTAAAAAAATCATGATTAATTGTTGCTTTTAGAGAGCCTTAAAGGGAAAGATCACCCAAAAAAAAGTTTTTGAGAAAAAATGCATCCCACAAAATGACAGTTATTTAACGAAAAACTAGCTGTTAGGTTGTGCTACACGAGGGCATAAACACCATAAATGTGGACGACCATCATAAATTTTAAAAGGGCCCAGTTCGTCGATGTCAGATTCTGAGAAAATTAAAGATTTTTTTAATCATGTGCAATATTTAAAATGTTAAATTCAAAATTGAACATGCAAAATTGGCATTTTGTAAGATAAACAGTTGGGATAAATCGTGTCTTCTCGTTATTTGATGAAGAATTTTAATATACAGCTGTAGTACTTAATAACTTCATACCAACAAACTGGACTTTTCTTTTGAACGTCCACAAAAATAATTTGAAATCATCATGAATATCAGCATATTGGCACCGAGACGAATCCAGCCAACGATACCAAATGGTAAAGAGGTTCAGACACTTTAACATGGAAATATAGTACATGTATGTACAAGGGTTGTATTTGTGAGTTGAGAGTTGAGGGAGGGGGGTTGTAGTGATGGGTTTCATCAGATTTTGTATAGGGAAGGGGGGGTTTAATGGATTTTTTCTAGGAGGTGGAAGTAGGGGTTGCATGAAGCGGTGGGGGGGGGAATAAAAACCCCCAAACCCCCTTCCCTTCCTCCAGCAAATACCACACTGTAGCATCAGTAAAACTGAACAATGTATGGCTGTTGGTGGGCTGTGAGCCTGTGACATCCCAATAGTGACGTCGGTACTACCATGGCAACATGAGCATGTGCTGCCTAATGACGTTATTTTTTGTTGCTTAATTAAAATTTTTGAAAATTTTGTTTTTTCATAAAATAACTATTATACAAAAAATGGTTGTGAAATGCATTTCTTACATTGCATTGTGCTTTAAATAGGGGATGAGCATAATATTAGCGTGGACAGGATAAGTACATGGTACACAAGTGTACATACATTTAATAGGATACATGTAGGGAGGGAGATCCTGCATTGTGTACATAATATGCTATGTAAACTTTTTTCAAGAATTATCAAATCAAAGATTCTTAAGAAATCACCCTAGCTGATCATGATAAACTGGAGGGATGGTGGGTGGAGAATTGTGCATGTAAATATCAAAGTGGATGAAAGTTTGTCTGTAATTCTATAGGCCTACATGGTATAGGCTATAGGGCATAGGCGCAGATACGTTGAAAGGGCATGGGGGGTCAAATCACATAGGGACAATGCAATATTTTTGGCAAAAAGCCCTATAAAATAGAAAAGCATTGCGCCCCTGGTATAGGGAGCGCAAAAAAAACCGCAGGCGTTTTTTTTTTATCTAAAACACTCAAAAATGGGCTAAACATCACCGAAATTGCATTTTCCCCATTTTTTCAAGTTTGAGCTTGAACATTTTCGGGGGTCATGACCCCCTCCCCCCCTTCCTCCCTGGATCCGACTTACATCCATATCTTATAATGTATTCAAGATTATCATACAAAAGTAACTGGTGAAAATCATTAAATAAAAAACAATATGGCGTCAGCTGTTGTGTTTTTTATATATATAAAGGCTACAGGTGCAAATATGACGTCAGCATGAAATCGGGCATTTTGGACTCCCCCCTCCCCCTTGCCAGCATTTCGCAAACCCGGGGCGGATACAGGGGGGGCAATTGCCCCCTCCCCCCCTTAGCCAGCAAATTTTGCTGTCCAGTATAGGCAGCCGAGAAAATGGCATCAGGGACTGTATCCGTCCCTGTCTCAAACCCCTTTTCCCCCAATGTCCCCCTTCAGCAATGTCAGCATTCGACCGTCTATTTTTATTTTGTCAATGCAAATTGTGCGCATAATGCACTGTCTTTTAAGCTTGGTAAATTAATGACCAGTGACCACGAACGACAAATTTATCGAATTTTAGAGTAATTTTTTGAATATTGTGCATTAAATTCACATTGAGGAGATTATGCTGACGTCAGCATCTTGGCTGACCCCCCCTCGTCCAACATTTTTATTTTTATGAAATTTTTCCTTGTTAAGTACCAGAAATGTTCAAACCATCTGATATGCATTAATTACCAAAAAAAAAACAACATTGAATTTTACCATTTTTTTTTTTTTTTTTTTTGGTAAACATTTTTTTGGTGACTTCATATTTGCACGGCCCCATATATGGGTGCAATTGAATTTTACCAAACCAGCGTAACTATATGGTTTGGTAAAATTCAATATGTTTTTTTTTTTTTTTTTGGTAATTAATGCATCAGATGGTTTGAACATTTCTGGTATACTTAACAATGATTTCATAAAAATAAAAATGTTGGAAATATTTGGTCTGTCAATATTTTGTGTAGGAAAATTATTGCAGTAATATCATATTAATATCAAGTTAGTATTCACAGTTCAAATGTTTATTAGAGTAACTATTTAACAGAATAAATCAATTTAAAAGCATTGAAAGACTTACCGGTGTGCATATTCTAACCCTGTCTCGTTGTTTTTACTAGTTAGTTAGACGACTTAGACCCAACCAATTAAAAGAAAAAGTTAGTGCTTACCGAAAAGTGTATAGCTACAAACAGCACGGATACAATATTTGCAACTTGTTCATAAAGAGGTGTACCAGTTCTACTAAATTATAATCAATCGCAGTTATGTCACTGGCATTGATTACCGTAAATCATCTAAAAACGCCCATCCCGAGTTTTGGCCCAGACTCTATATTTCGCCCAGGAAAATTTGCAAGACATGTGAAAAGATAACCCACTTCAAAAATTAGCACATCCTCCATATTTCGCCCATCTTCAATGATCTCCTACTTCTAAATTTCGCCCATTCACTATATGGTGCTTTCTCTTAAAACTTTATTTAAGCATATAGCTATGGTAAAAATTGATTATAATACCGTATGTTTTTAAATAATTAAAGGTTAAAAATAATGTGATATTCTTTGAATTTTAACTAAACGCCCGGCCCAGCTGAATTCCTTGAAATTATATATAAACGCTCATCCCTAATTTACGCCCATCTCCAAATTACGCCCACCTCTGAAGCCAAAAACAAAAGAAACGATCGCCCGGGCCATTTCTAGAAGATTTACTGTAGTCACATCATGAGTCACATGTCAGCTGTATAGTCGATGCATATTAACGGGGAATTTCCCTGTTTAACTGTAGGCCTACTGGTTATTTATATAATAGCAAATGATAAAAACTGATGGCTGTGAGCGCCATGGAGATTGTGGTGGTGAGCACCAAATTTGAATTCGGGTAAAGAATTCCCTCAATTTTGAGTGCAAAATAAATGCTGAGGGCCATTTTTAAGGAAAACAACTAATGCTAATGTTTCTTTTTAGGACATCGAAAGAGCATCGAAGGATGGAGTTGTATCTGGACCCACTAAATAAGGTAGGACATAATATCTCTTATTGCATCATCATAGTATAATCAGGGTGACTACTAACCAGGAAAACCTGGAAATCTCAGGGAGTTTTATATTCACCCTGGAAAACCTGGAAAACTCAGGGAATTTTGAATTGAAACCTGGAATTTTTCAATATCACCTTTTTATTTTGTATTTTTTTAACATTATCGTGAAAATCAGCTCACAAAAATGATTTGCCTAATTGGCTGCTGCAAAAATCAAAAGTGATATATTGGCTCTTCAATGGAAAGCAAATGATTAGCTTTAAAATTTGTACATTTCTTTTTTTTTCATTGTTGCACCATCTAAAATAAATGTTTTTGAACCTGGAAAAATGTGAAAATGACCCTGGAAAACGCAGGGAATTTTTATTTACAGAAATTTGAAGTAACCATGTATAATAATTGTCTCTTTTCCCCCTCCCCCTGGCTTACACGATCCCTCCCCCCCCCTCTTCCCTCTTCCCTTTCTAAAACAAATCTTGAATCCTCGTCTGTTTTTAACCCAAAGTTATAGGATATACTTGGCTTGATATTTATGCGAAAATATGCCTAGTTTTAAAAGCTAGTAATCATTTATTATCTATTAAAATATTGATAACTGATGGAATTCCTATATAAATAATGTGAAAGACAGGAGGGAAAGACCTCACTTCTATATGTTGGTTATTTATTTATTTTACTTAAATTATAGTATATAAATGCTTTCAACTGATAAGAATGCTTATCACCTTGCACAAATATGGTCACTAAATAATATTTGACATAATTTTAAAATTCCAATTGAGATGAAATGATATTTGTGAATGAGATATAATATTTTTTTACTATTGCGATGATTGGTAATGATAGTAACGAGGGATAATTTTGAAATTATACAAAATGTGTGCTAAGAATTATTATTTTATGTATCAGATTTTTATTTTGTAAGCAATTACAAATGAAAAATTTCAAAATTGAAGGAGTTGAATTTAGGGTGAAATGATTAGAGAACATCTTACACAAGTAGCGCAAGTTTATCGATTTTATTAGGACCCATTTTATGTTTATCACAAAATTGTGATTTGTGTGTTCAAGACGTTGCTTCCGACAGATATAGCCTGGTTAGGCTGTTGTCCCCCGATGTAAA
>JAQIXP010001702.1:0-17353 GCA_034700285.1 Proteroiulus fuscus | reverse complement strand
CTATGCTTTAATAAACATGGCGTCTATTAAGGCTTGGCATTGCCAACCAAATCCAGGTATTCGGATCATTTTATTTAGCCATAGATATTGTCAAATGCAATCGCAATTTCCATTTTAAGTATAATTTTTCACGCTCTTTTCATTAAAAACAACTTGTTTCAAAGTGAGACTGTCCCTTTAAGAAACCAATGCAGTATTTTGAGAAGAAAAAAAAACTATAATCATTAGTGCATTTATGTCAGGTTCATGCATGCCTGACATTCCCTGATATGAAAGATTTTCCTGACTTTTCCTGACATGGAACATAATTTCCCAGCCTTTCCAGACAAGGAACACAATTTCCCTGACGTTTCCTCACAAGGAACACAATTTCCTTGACTTTTCCTGGCATGGAATACAATTTCCCAAGAGATTTCCTTGACAAAACCAACGTGTTTCTTATGGGTATATTTTTACAAATCCTCAATATTTTTCAGAAATTTTCTTTAATTTTATTAAGGTACAAAAATTTGAATTTCTACATAAAATCCAATAATTTTCCCTGAGTTTTTGGCATCCAAGTTGTGGGATGCATGTAATCTTTTTTGTTTCCTGTGCAATATTGCATATAAGGAAATTGAAGCCAAAATTGAATAATTCCAATATTGAACCTTTCTCTTATTGCTAACAGATGGCGCTAAAAATGTTGTGAGATTTCCCTATTCGGGTATTCCTGAGTGCAGGCAATATGGCGCTACCCATGTGTACAATCATGTTCCTCCCATGGCATAATAACCCTGTTTTAGTAGGAAAAAGCTTATGACATTTCCCTTTAAGAAAACAATGAAATATTGAATTATTGGCCTCTATTTGACCATTATGTCTTATAGCTTATATTAAAACACTGACACCAGGCAATAAATAAGCTCCAAGTAGAAGATAGGAGAGATCAGTTAGACAGACAGACGGACAGACACTATTCTAGCATATTCTACCAAAATCAATTAATTGTATCTCATAGACCTATACATCATGAGGTTCTGGGACCCTCTTAAATAGGCCCTGGGCCAATAGGCTCAAGCCTTAATGAACATTCTGTGTTCGGCATTATCCAATATCACATCTTATTTGTGAGATAATAGTTATAATAATAATGATAATAAACAAGATTTGTTTTTTAGGGTTTCTTGCCCTTCCTTACCTGAGGCCAACTGGACAATTGTCTGCTCTAATTTGCACATTGTTATATCCAATAAAATAATCAAGTGGAAACCATCTCATATAAAGCAATTAAAATGCCTTAAATGCCTTAAATTGGGTCCAGCAGCACCTGCAAAAATAATACAATAAAATAATTTAAAAATTGCATTTTATAAAATAAACAAAAATAACAATAAATAAGGGTACAGCATATTCATTAGCCCACCATTCTCTATAACCTCTAGAAATAATTTTAAGGGGTTAGTGGTATGACCTGTAAAGTTGTACGGTATCAATTCAATTGACCCTATTGTACAGGGGCGTGTTGACTTTAACAAGTGAGCATCCTTATTTAACTTTACCATGACAAAAACTAGTTTTCCCTGACTTATCCTGACCAAATTGAATTTCTCTTACTTTCCAGGTCAGTGTGAATCCTGCCCTTACATTCGCTACAGTAATGTAAACAATTTCCTTGACTTAATTTCCCTAACAAAAATAACATTTTTGTCTGAAATTTCAATAGATTAGACTATGCATAACAATAATTGCCTTTACTCTAGAGATTTATCATGTATCAGACAGTATCAATTTATAACCTAATGGATTTGCTAAATTTCTCTGACATTACTGGCTTCTTTGAGCATTTTCACTGATTTTCATTGGCCAGTTTCCTCTTCCCTAACTTTCCAGGTCAGTAACAAATCTCTATAATGTATAGTATAATAATAGTATTATTATTTAAGAAAAATCAACATAACTGACTGCCAAAAATAATCATTGAGAAGCCCATTTCATTGTATTTTCATCATTTAAAGGGAAAGTCCCACCTTGTAGCAAATAATATTTAAGTAGTACACTTGCAAGATATGAATGCCAGTGACAATAATAATTGCAGCAGTTTCCAGATAGAAGAAATCACTATGTTTGCCAAAATACACGTTAGGCACCATTTTTCCATAGATTTCAGCAGACACTGAGTGTTGGTGGCGCCCTCTAGGACATGCGTGTCTACGTGTTTCATGAGAGCTGACGCCTTGTAGAGGGAGCTACATACTGTCAGTAAAATGGCGCCTATTTGGGCTTTGCATTTTCAATCAAATCCATGCATTCGGGGCATTTTATTTAATGATTGGTGGGCTGAAAATCACAATTGCAATTTCCACGAATTTTATAATTTTTTATTCTCTTCTTCTTACAACACATGCATTTCTTCCAAAGTGGGACTTTCCCTTTAATTTCAATAAAATATCTCAAGCATAATGGGAATATTCAGTATTTTAATGGAATGCCACTGTATAAAGTCCAGTCAAGTGGAGCATCATTGAAAATGCTTTTGTAATTTTATTTTGAAAAATAATAATTTTATTATGAAAAATAATAATTTTATCATGAAAAATAAAGCATTTTTTTTTCACTCTGATACATGAAGTGCTCTGATATGAAGGCCATCATTCTGACCCAGTATAACAAGTGCAAAGGAATGTTGCAAAATATTATTTCAAAAAAGTAGATCTATTTACAAGAAATTTAAAACAAGAAAACAGCGGGTGGGGTTTCTTAACTTCTGATAATAAAATAAAAGCAGAAATTCCACAGTTTTGTTGTATATTATTTTCAAGCAGGAAAAATATAGTTGTCAAGTAAGTCAAAAAATCCAGAAACAACAACAACGCCCAAATAAGACAAATGACACAAAAACAAATTAAGATTTTAAAAGTAGTTCTATACAACGAAGAGAGGGTCAAGGCACACTGGTCATTTAAAAGAAAAAAAAAACTATGTTAATGTTTTCGTGGCCTAATGAACTTTACAATTACATTTCCGGCGCACAACAACAAAAATGAAATAATTCACACTGAATATTATAGGATTCAGTTGCAATGAAAAGCTCATAAATTTTATTTAATGTGGACTTGATGAATTGAAATTAATGAAAAGTGCAGCTGCCATGACCTTAAAAAACAACAATAAATAAATAAAAACAACCGAAAGTTATTATTATTTGTAATGCATTGAAAAAGTCCCTTGAAAAAAAGAGGGAGAGACAGTGGACAGGAAGCGGAAGTATAATTCACTTCCGACTTTCCGACTACTGTTCAGTTTCGAAATATATACATCAAGAATTCCTAAATAGATTACATGCAAGGCTATGAGAAATTCTGCAAAAAAAATTGACCTCTTTTTGGCAGCCATTTTATTTTTAATTTATGGTTTAAACCTTCAATCAGACTTTTGTTGATGTTAGAAACGAATTGATATAAAGATGATTCGATAACATTTGTGTAGGAAATAATTTTCCCTACACTAATGTTATTCAATGCATTTTTATCAAGTTTAAATATATTATGAAATTTAAACGACTTGACCAATTCATTTCAAACTTTATGGACAGTGAAAGTTTTCTCCAAAAACAGCTCATTAAAGATTTTGGATATTTTTCAATTTATCAAAACATAATTTTCAACATTTCCTGGCAGATTTTCACTTTTCTCAAAAAAAATTTTAAGAATGTGAATTTCTCAATTTATTAAAAAAATACAATATTCAAATTTTCCTAGCAAATTTTAAAGTTATCTCAAAAAAAATTGGTATGCAAGTTTTTGAATTTTTTCTATTTATTGAAAAATAATTTTCAACATTTAGTGGAAGTTTTTAACTTTTCTCAAAATAGCTTTGTAAATTTTTCAATTTATTTAAATATAATTTTCAACATTTTCTAGCAGATTTTAAATGTTTGTCAAAACTATTTTTATGCAAGATTATGGATTTTTCCATTTATCGAAACATAATTTTTAACTTTTCTCAAAACAAATTTCATGCAAGCTTTTGAATGATTTCATTTATCAAACTATAATTTGCAACTTTTTCTAGCAAATTTCATATTTCCTCAAAAATATTTTCATGCAAGATTTTAAATTTCTCCATTTATCGAAATGGAATTTTTTACTTTTACAGGCGAAAATCAAAACTTTGAGCTTTTTTCAGACATTTTTTTTGAATCATTTTCTAATTTAAGGTTTCTCTTCAGCAAAAAAAATTTTCCCAAATATAAATCCTGGCTAGCATCTATTTTATTACTACGAAAAATCTCCCAGAAATCTCAAATCCCTTTACATACATAAAAAAATACAATAACTGTGTGGGTCATAACAGTAAGATAGGTGATAATAGAAGCTAAGGAGAAAAAAAAATATTGCATACAAAAAAGCGTAGAGCTTCTGAATAAATGAATAGGGGAAAATCCCATCCAACGAGGAATTCAACTTGGTCACATGGGAATAATTTGAAAATGGTGAATTTTTAGGGCATTATTAAGGGAAATACAACTGGCCATAAAAGAAAGTCAAAAGCATACATATATACAGGGGTTATCATATAAAACATACCTCGTACAGCATAATGTTACTAATACATTTTTCACATTCACACCTAACCTAGGTTTCTGTTTTAGTTCAGAGGAATCCTGAATGTGGGATAATCCTCCTACCAAATGGCATCATGATAATGTTGATCGTAGGGTACTGAATTGAATTGAATTGAAGAAAATTAGTATAACTTTTAAATTTTGGAGGATATCATTTCCACCATTTTTTTTATATCTATCATGAGTGTTACAATCCTTTTCAGAAATGATTAGATTACTTAAAGAAAAAAACCTACATTGTTTTTAGGAAATATCACATTTTCATAAATCACAATTCAATCAAGTTAGGATTTCAGTTTCAAAATCATCATAATTCCAACAATCACAAGTTTTTTCTGTATCACTATTTCCGAAATCACGCATTGATCATTTCATGAAAGTATGGATTTCGATCTCAAAATTCTACTTATAAAAAAATCAAAAATTTGCCACTATCATGATTTCCGAAATCACAATTTCATGAAAATTTTGGTTTCGGAGATCAGGATTTATGGGTCAATTTAAATAAATTATTTGTTGTAAAGAAAAAATATCAATTGTCTATATTCAAAATCATAGGCTTTCAGTAGAAGTTTGGCTAAAATCTAAAATTTAGTTAATTCACTAGTAATTTATGAATTGAAGATTTACAAAATTTAATTTTAATCAATTCAAATCAGCAGTCTTTTAAAACTTCAATGAAACTTTCAAACTACTGCATTAATTTTTCACATTTTGTTGCTTGTTTGAGGCAAAATGTCCTAATCTTCAAGCATGATTTTTTTATAAATGCTAACAAATTTTCAAATGAAACGTGCTAAAATTTGAATATTTTTTCACATTATATGTGAGGCGAAATTTCACATTTTTACCAGATTTTTCATTTAAGCTAACGCTTTACATTTCTACACACATTTAGTTTTTCTTTGGCCAAAATTTCAAATATTTCCCCAATGACATTTTGATACACACTCCAATTCGTACATTTTTACACATTATTTTAATTATTATCAAAAAATAAAATTTTTTATCTATGATTTTTCAAAATAGAATAAAATACCACATTTTCACAAATTCCTCACACGTGTCCCTGACCACAATTTTTCCTCCAATTTCATTTTTCTCAGAAAGTGGTTCAGATATTTAAAAATTAATAACAAGATCCACAAAAACCAGTCAAAGATTTGGAAAAAAAAGTAACATTTGAAAAAAAAAAAAAAATAAAATCAGGACAAACCAGTTTCATTGACAACCCAAATGCAGACGAAAATATTTCAAAGTGACACTTTCAAATTTAGTTATTTTCTTTCCCTGTCCCAAATTTTTTTGCTCCAAATAAGTTTGGCTCGCAGAATACCTAATGCAGGGTTACAAAAACCGAAAAAACTAAATCCTTCCCAGAATGCACCAGTGTATAAATAAGCCTACTTACATACAAAAACATCCTTCAGTATCCTAATCTGTCCTTTCTTCCGCACTTCATTTCATTATATTTTTTGCAAAAATTTGCACAAAAATATGCAAAAAAAAACTGCAAAAAAAATTTGGATACATAATGTGAGCAAGGGTATTTTTGAGCTGTTGTCCCCAAGTGGTAATTTCAATATCAGTTTACCCCCTCCCCTCAAGCAAGGGGTCACTCCTCCTAACACATACTTTATCGGATCATCTGCTTGAATTTTTTATGCCCAGCTGTTTAATCATATAAAAATTTCAAAAGAATCTTATAGTAAATACATAAAAAAATTCAATTTCCCAAGCCCCCCTTTTAACCCACCCTTCCTCTTGCCCTCTTCAAAGAATTACCCCTCGCTATCATTTCCAATTTTTCACATATGCAATGTGCCCTAGCTGAAATCCTGCAGAATACACATTCTTCCACCTATTTTTAAAATACCAAAATCTTCCCCAATTTCTCATTTTTTTTCACTATTTTAATGCATTTTCCCCCCTCTGAAATCTATGTTGGAGGTTGAGCCATAAGCCCCCCAATCATATTTAAAAATATGCCATTTTTATAAACTTTTCTTCATGTTTTACAAACGACACGCATAACACACACACACACTCCATCACAATATTTTTTCTACCAGAAATTCGTCAAACTCAGGAAATTATATTCAATAGACTCATTCATATTTACGACTATTTATGTTACCAGAAAGATTTTTTGGGGGGGAAAAACATGTCAACAGGAAATATACAGGGTGCCTATCTAATTCTATTCGTGGTGTCTATTAGATTGATCAAGCCCAAAAATAAGGGTTTTTGATCATAAGTTATCTCAAATTTAATTTGGCAAAAATCAACCTATACAATGTAGGCCTACTTGGGTTGATTTCGTAAGTGACAGCTTAAAGGGAAAGTCTCACTTTCGTCAATTTGTGGGGAAGTCCCACTACGAAAGAAGTGGGATGTAGGAGGAAGAGCATGAAAAATTATAAAATTAATGGAAATTGCAATTTGATTTGAGCCCATGCACCAATTATTAAATGAAATGTTTTGAATGCATGGATTTGGTTGAAAATGCAAAGCCCAAATAGAAGCCATTATACTGACACTATGTAGCGCCCTCTACCTGATAAAAGGCATCAGCTCTTGTGAAACAGATATACACGCGTGTCCTAGAGGGCGCCACCCACTTTCAGTGTCTGCTGAAATTGTTAAAATGGCGCCTAACGTGTACTTGGCAAACAACATGATTTAATCAATACGGAAACTCTGCTGCACTTAATATTTTCACAGCCATTCATATCTACTAATAGTGAACAACATAAATATCACTTGTTACAAAGTGGGACTTTCCCCTTTAATGCCCTTAAAAAAATTGTACAAAATTACCCCAAAATTCTGAAAGCTATTGATTGACATTGTGTAAGATAAAAATATTCCCTGACAATTTAATACATTATGAGCTAAAAACGCATTTATTTTGCAAATAATGGAGAAAACCCATGAAATTTAAAGTGAAAAATTAAGAATCCCTCTTCTCCAACTTTTCATGTTAGTATGAACCTTGTAACGATAGCACTGAAGACTAGCTATTCAGTTGTTCTGCTGTGACGTCATTTTCCTTCTTCGAGGTAAGGGTGAATTTACCGGGTGCAACATAAAAAATTGTCTATGAAAAACTAAAGAATTCTACAAAAACCCATTAATTTCGTTCAATTTTCATCACTTCTCAAGTATTCGAGGATACATTCAGTGAAATTCATTAATTTCCTTTTTTTTCTCTTTTTGGTATAGATAGATTTAATCTTTAAATAATGGAAATTCTTGGAAATATCCGTGGCTTTCAATGGACATTCCCGTCAAACACTGTAAATTCCAAAAATTCCTGAACATTTCCAATAATAATCTGGTTGAATTCAATTGCCAACATCAAGAAACAAGAAAGATTCAATATACAGAGAGATTCATAAGTCACCGAACACGGCTACAGAGCTACCACATAGCGTGCACGATTCTTGCCTCATTCTCAGTTCATGCTTCACACCTCACAACAAATATAGGTGTATCAACTGGAGATTATGGAGTTTTAGGGGACTACTATATCGCTTCATCAATCAAACTTCAATTTTCGAATTTCTTATATCCCATTCATGTTTCACACTTTCTAGTTCATGCTTCACACTTTATGCTGCACATTTCACATGTTACCAATGTAGATAAAGTGTGATGTCTGAAATGTGAAGCTTGAGCAATGAAATGTGAATTGTGTAGTGTGAACAGTGAAGTAAGAAGTGAGGAACTAAGGATTATAAATGTGAAACGTGAATTGGGAAGTGTGAATTGTGTAGTGTGAACTGTGAAGTGAAAAGTGTGGAACAATGAATTATAACAGTGAAGTGTGAATTGTGTTAAACCATGAAGAGTGAACTATGAATCTTAATTGTGAATTGTGAACCATGGATGTGGAATGTCAAGCGAGATAAGAATAAACTGCGAATCCTAATTGGGAATGTGCACAGTGTGAATTGTAAAGCGTGAACTACCAGTGTCATCTGTACAGCATGTCAATGGTCGTGCAGCAGCAGTGTTCGGTGACTTATGAACCCTGTATGTACATAGCTAATAGGAGTTAACATGGAAGAATGCTGAACTTGAGACAGCCATTAAAAATCAATACAGAAATTGTCCAATTTCTTAACATAAAAAAATTGTAAAAAAAAAAAAAGCCATGAAAAGATTTCAAAGTAACAGCCCTTGAAAACTAAACATTACAATGTAGTACAACAAAAACCTCAAAATCCCTACCGATATTTATCCATAAAAATCCCCTTTTGAAAACACATCCCAGATGCATCATTTCCAAGTTAAAGTCACATGGCCTGAAATTGTAGCTAGTGTAAACTGAGCTTAAAAGTAAGTAGAAACTACTTAAAATAATACTCGTGTGAATGTTACATGCATACAACAAGTAAAAAGTTAATCTGCACCGTATTAGGATTATGTTTATGTGTGTATAACAGATAACTTATATTAGGCCTACTCATTTTTGCACGTACTGCCCTCTGATTTCAGCTTTAGGAATAACTGGGAATGAAAAATAATGTCCTCCAAGAGGCGCAATATGTCAAACTACAGGCTTAAATGTTACATTTTCGCAGCAAAGTAAATTGTGCTAAAAAAAACTAAAATGAAATTAGTGACAACTGCATGTATAATACGGTAATCCCATTAATTCCTATATATTAATCCATGTTAATCGCATTTAATACAGGGATTAAAATTCAGTTAGTATAAGCCCAATAGAAGTTTCTCACACTGTACGTAAAAGATGGGCAAACCTGAATGAAAACATAAAAATTAAAAACTATAAAAATGTTTAATTTAAAATGCATTCCTAACATTATACTCTGACACGTCATAAAAAGCATCAAGCTTATAAGGCTTACAGCACAGCCACAGCCATATTTATTTTTTTTTAATAAATTTTGTGCCTAAATTCAAACTGTTTGTCATCACAAATGTCTCCCATATAACTACATATTATTATACTAATTTTTAATTAACGAAATTAGGATAATAGCAGATGCGTGCAGAAGCTTCATAAGACCTCATCAAAATTCTCGTTTGTCATGTGGTTACAATGACGTCATTATCTCACTAGTAATAACGTTAATTACTCTCGATAAAATTATCCCAGAAGTTCTATTAGAGCAATTATCAAGGTTCCTATTATAACACTGTTTGAAACCCATTTTTGTTTTTCACAGATGAATTATGGGTATAGAATGAGCACGAAATAAGTTTCGAGAGAAACCTAAAATCCCCTTTCAAAGTAGGCCTACTCCCATAATGCACCATTTCAATACTCCCATAATGCACCATTTCAATACTCCCATAATGCACCATTTCAATACTCCCATAATGCACCATTTCAAAACTCCCATAATGCACCATTTCAATACTCCCATAATGCACCATTTCAATACTCCCATAATGCACCATTTCAATACTCCCATAATGCACCATTTCAAGAAAACATTTCAGTCATTTATAGTACACGTCATAGATAAATGACGTCATAAGTATATGATAAAAATTAAAATAACATAAGGTGGCCATTTTGGTATGGGCTAATTGGTAGTTGAATGCTATTCATCATAGATGGCACTTTACATGTCATCACTGAATGATAAGAACCCAACTGGTGGCATTGGGGAGTCAATAAATTCTGGGGCTTTTTTTCAACAAAATTTGGCAACTTTTTTGTTTATCCTCAGAGACAATTTTATTTTCTTCTCTTGTCCAAATTGTTCAAAATTCCTGACACTTTCTAGCGCCTTTTTTAGGTGTGTCTTACTAAATCTTTTTTTTTTCCAAATGTGAAATACTGTTGCTCTAAACGTTGTTAAGATAAGGGACCCAAATGCAATGCTTTCTGTGTAGTATTGGGACCGAGGGATATAATGCAGTATAAAGCATATAGGGTTTGTGTGGGTCCTGGTCTGAAACTGTTCAATTTATGTTGCTCATAAATCTGATCATCTTCTTCCATAAACTATATTGTCTTCTTCAGACTTTCTACTTCCATTCTAGCTTAAATAAATTTATTCTTTAAAAAAAGAAGAAAAAAAAAATACATGCAAGTATGCTTTTTGCATTGATAAACTATTCAAAGCCAGAAACATGTGATGAATTTGCCACTTTACTTACACCAATGTTTAAAGGGAAATGTGGTATTGAAAGCCAGAGGCTCGTGGTTCGATTCACGACCTTGTCTTTTATTAGTTATTTAATTTTTAAAGGGAAAGTCCCACTTTGTAGCAAGTGATATTTACACACTTACTAGATATGAATGGCAGTGACAATAATAATTTGCAGTAGTTTCCTGCAATTATTATTATTAATTATTACTGTCACTGCCATTCATATCTAGTAAGTGTGTACAATTTAATTATCACTTGCTACAAAGTGGGACTTTCCCTTTAACTATTTCGCTGTGCAAACGAAAAAAACTGAGTATTAATATAATTAACATAGATTTTAACACCTCAAGGAGGGCGCCATTTTTAATCATGACGTCACATTTCCACGCCCCATTCAATTTTTCTGCAATTTCAAGATTTTTTCAGACTATTTTTCTATAGAATATAAATTACTGACTTTGTGAGTTTGCCAGCAATCATTTACTGCCATTTCCAAAATGTAGGTAATTGAATGCAGTCCTTTTAGGTGAAATAAACCTTAATCCAGTAGTAAGCTGAACTAATCTCATAATTGCCTAGTTTCTTTCTAGTCAATCCGCGAAAAAAAAATCCCATGTAATTCACAGATGTAGGCTAATTCACAAAGAAAACATGTGACCTGCAAATGTATTAATCTGAAAGGCTTTTATGAAATCCTTTTCGACCATTTAAAGGATTTAGCAAATGAGTTCAACAAGGTTCAACACACTGTTCATTCCACAATTGTAATTTAACAATTAGAAACAGTTTTATTAAATGCTAATTGCTGGCTACAGTTAAGCATATGCAGCACATTAACCTAATTTTTAGCACTGAAAAAAAATGTGCTAAAGGGAAATTGTGCTAAAAATAATCCTAACACAGACCACACACATACACACTAGGTAATCCAATCGATAGAGATATTATTATGCAAATGACATACGTTTGTTCACCTTTAACCTATACCTTCCGGGTAATTAAGACACTTTCTAGCTTCCGATTACAATTTCAAGAAAATAAAAAAACAAATTGTTGCATAATTAGTCATCAGTTCATCTCAATCAATCTCTCTGCGGAATATAATCTAACAGAATATAACAAAACAAACAGAATATACAACAAAATATAATCTAAATATAATTAAACGTAACAGGAAAAGTTTTTTCAAAATTTCAAATTCCAAAAATATAGGAAATTTATTTTCTCAAAGTATATAGGAAATGCAGGACAGTTTTCCCAAATGCATTTTATGAATATTTTCCTAAACTACAGGAATATATGAGGATTTTTTATGAAAAATGTAGGAATATTATCAAAATATTTTCTAAAAATTTAGGATGAATTTCTCTCACAAATAGAGAAAATATTATACAGGACATTATTTCTCAAAAAATATATGAAACCAAGTATTACAGGAATTATTTTCGAAAATAAAAGAAACTTATATGAAATTTTTTTTTTCAAAAAAATATTGTAATTTTATAGGAATTTATTGTTCCCTATAAATAAAGGAATATGGCCTATAACAGGAATTTAGTTTTATCATAAGAATTTTATAGTATGTTATTTTTTAATTATAAGATTTTAATTAAAATTTTGTTAGATTAAAACAGAAATACAAAATTAAGTTTAATGATAACCTAATACAGAAAAATTATCAAATCAATGGAGTTCAACTTTCCAAGCTGGTTAAACTTGCCTTAATTCTTAACTAGTGACGCATTTAAACCATAACGATATTTACAGAAATAATTGACAGAAAACTTATAAATAATGGAAAAAGTAGCCTACACTGAAAATATATCACTCACAAATTGCCAAAAATAAAGGTGGAAACATAAGTCCTCTAGTGACCCCCGAAATCTGTAAAATCATATTAACTTACACTTAAAAATGTATCCTCACTTCTCACTTCTGTCCACCATCAAACACGTGTAATCCGCTAAGTCACTTTTAAGACCATTAAAAGAGGGCTTGACCTCGTGTCTGGTCACTCCAAACGAAGTCCAAAAGGCAATAGTGCACATTTTCTCCCAAAACCAGTCTTTTTTCAAGTTTTTCAAAATGTTTCAACATTGGCCCTTAGGCCATAATCTGAAACATTCCAACAAAAGTGTAAATCCACCAGATGTGGCTTTAAGAGATGGATGATCCCCGGTGAAAAAAGGACAGGTGGCCAACGAGCCCAGGATTTACAGATTGCCCTTTCACCCCACGTTATCTTGCCCCTCTGGTTCAGTTAACAATCTATATTGCAAGGGCGGAGATAACATCAAACATGATTGTTTCAGAAAAGCAAGAAAGAAAAAAAAACCAGAGGTGTCAAACATATGCACATTTGCCTTCATTGAGACATTGGTCCTGTCAAAAAAATAAAGGTATGGTCAAAGGCTGTCAACAGCTGTCATTGTCTTTGTGGCAGTGGGTGGACCACCGTTGGAACAAGAAAGATGGATGGATCCATCAACATTTTGGACAATAAAAAAAATCATCAAGTGACAGAAGATCACTTTAGAAATATGACATTTTGGTCAAAACAAACAAAATTCCATGAATACGTTATAAGGGAAAAAAGTGTTACCTTTGTTACATGTCATATCAGGGCCTATAAAAACATTTAAAAAAGGCTTACAAGTTGAAAGTTTAAACTTCTCGTGCAATAAATATATTTTTGAAAAAGCTTGAAGTGTTGGAATAGCTTTCCATGACAAGAATCCCAACAACAGTGTCAAATTTTGCTGGAAGGTGGCGCGGTTGCTATTGAAATGAAAAACCAAATGTGGCAAATCCTCTTAAAAGCAGTTCACCAATGGGAAACTTTGAACACAACCAATAGGGGTTAATTCTCTCACCAGGTAGCAGCACTTGTTATACGCCCGATACGTCAGATTAACCTTAAAGGGAAAGTCCCACTTTGAAAGAAGTGAGTTGTAGGAGTAAGAGTATGAATAATTAGGAAAGGCATGGAAATTGCAATTTTATTTGAGCCCACTAATCCTCAAAAACAAAATGTCCTGAATACATGGATTTGGTTGAAAATGCAAAGCCCAAGCAGGCGCCATTTTACTGACAGTATGTAGCACCCTCTACTGGATAAAAGGCATCGGCTCTCATGAAACACGTAGACACTGCATGTCCTAGATGACGCCACCAACTTTCAATGTCTGTGAAATTATGGGAAATTGGCGCCTAACATGTATTTGACAAACTCGTAGTTTGTCCAATATGGAAACTTTGTAGCAATTACTATTGTCACAGCCATTCATATATAGTAAGTGTGTACAACTTAAATATTACTTAAATATGTATTATGTATGTATGTATGTATGTATGTATGTATGTATGCCTATAATAGAACTTAATTTATGGTTAATCTGACTTTACTTACTATCTGATTTTACTTTTAGTCTTAAATATTACTTAAATATGTATATACTTATCAGCGTATGATTAACCAGGGTTTGTTCTTACTTTGAATGGACAAGTTCTTGCAACGAGGATGTCAAACAAGGAGGGGTAGAAAGTGTGTTATTTCGAAACACAGCCATATGCTCTGTTAGACAAAAAACATAAATATCACTTGTGTTTTGATAAGGAGGGGTTCTACTAGGTAACACTCCAGGTAACACCTGTTATTTTGATAACTATCCTAATATCCTCCTCCCAACCGATTTTGAGTGTAGTCACAAGGGTATATACAGGAAATGGCAGCCTTTTTCAAAAATGTTTCTGCAGAATTTATTGAGTTAGTCCTATTTGTTTTTCAACTGTGAACTAATTGTCACCCTTTGAACACATTTACTTAACAGGTAGGAAATATTTGGCGATTGAGATGTATTAAAAGGTGCTTTTATTCTCTCTCTCTCTTACCAGCTATTTTTCAACACTCAATTTGGGCAATTAAAATGCCATTATTTTTAAAGACAGGAAACTGGTGAAACGCCAAGAGAATGTTATTAGATTGTATTTTCCAAACAGAATAACTCAATTATTAAGACTTGCATACACCATGACCACAATATGTGTGCATGTGCATTGGCCATTGGTCAGTGCATAGACCTGAAAAGAAAAGTAAATCAAACCCCATGAAATAATTATGCCTACTAGTGAGTCAGTGAATTTTTTTAAAAACTGGCATCTGCTAAAATCAATTTCTTAGTATGATACTTTGATCTTTAAGTTGTTATTGTGTAACTACAAGGAATAGACATGAGATCACTCAGATCAGATCAGTATTACCTGAAAGATAACTAGTATATATATAGTTAAGACATTGAAAGGGGAAAGATGGGCGCCATAAGATAAACATAAACAGGGTTCTTGTACATTGAAAAAAATAAAAATCCAGGACTTTCAAGGATTTTTATTCAAGCATTTTCAGTACTTTTCCAGGACTTTTTTTAAAAAAAAAAACATTAACTACCCAAGTTATCATTTTTTTTGAATAATTCTTGTTCCTAGTCCTTCAGATTGTTTATTTCCTGGTAAACAAATTTGAAATTTAAAATACATCAATAAATTTCAGGACTTTCAAGGACTGAAAAATGTTTTCCAAGACTTTTAAGGACTTGCCAGGACAAAAATCTTTTTTTCATAACTTTCAAGGATTTCCAGGATGCGTGGTAACCCTGTGTAAACCTTTTTTTGTATAAACCATTTTTCCATAGATTTCAACAGACACTGAAAGTTGGTGGCGCCCTCTAGGATATGCGTGTCTACGCGTTTCATGAGAGCTGATGCCTTTTATCCAGTAGAGGGTGCTACATACTGTCGGCAAAATGGCGCCTATTTGGGCTTTGCATTTTCAATCAAATTCCTGTATTCAGAACCTTGTATTTAATGATTGGTGGGCTCAAATCAAATTGCAATCTCCATGCTCTTCCTCATACAACCAACTTCTTTCAAACTGGGACTTTCCCTTTAAGAAACAGAAGTTCACTTCTTGACAAGTGCTTTTTAAATGCTACGCATTGGAAGAAACCTTACAAATGTTCGACTTCATAAATGCAAAACAAAATGGAGTCGTTGGACTTGCCAATAGCATTCCAGAAATCTATTTTCAACTCATATAGTATTTTTCTATAGAGTTTTTCAATTAAACTTTTTTTACAGCTGAAAAGAGTTCTTCCATATGTTAGCAATGTGAAATTCCTTTTGGACATGACATCGACAAAACTTTTTTTTTAAAAAGTTGGGTTTTAAATCATAAAAGACGTTTTTCTGACAACAACGAAGCATTTGTGTGCTTTTAATGTAAGCAAAAACGAGCTTACGAGGTTGTTGAATCTTTTTTTATTTTTTGGGGGAACCACCCATATAGTTTAGCAAAAAAATGCTAACATATGGCAGTCATGTACAATTTACATTAAATTCAACAATCCCCAAACGTTGACCTCGGTGAACCCATCACATTTTTAAACACAACAATATTATACTAAAATTGCCATTTTCTATAAACACCCTTATAGATGTGTATTAAAATAATCTTTGACTTTCTAATAACAAAAAAAAAACAAGTTTTCCCTGATTGAAATAAAATTTTCCTGATATTTCAAAGCAGTGCTGTACATAACAAGACTTTAGCATTTATTATAGAGTTTGAGAGACCTCAAACAAATTCAAACTTTTTAAATGCTATTATTATTATTTTGGATGAGTGGTCTAAATAAGCCACCATAAACATAATTGTAAGCATTTGATTATTTTGTCAGAAACTTTGCAAACTATCTATAATTGAAAATTCACCCCCATTGAAAAGATTTGTAATTTTGGATGAGCATCTGCATGGATCATTTCGTAATGCATATTAAAATACATTTTAAATTGTATTTTCGATGTAAATTCAAATGCATTTAAAATACAAATGCAATTGCATTCTCCATTCCAAATGAAAAATTGATGTAAAAAATACATGCACATTCTAACGTGTCAATTCAATACAATGCATTTTTAAAAGCATTACAAATATTTTCTGATGCATTTATGAAGTGTAATATACTATGAGCTATATAAAACCATTTTGAAAAGCATTTTCGAATGCATTTAAAAATGTGTTTTGTAATGCATTTAAAAATGTTTTTTCAAATGCATTTAAAAATGTTTTTTCAAATGCATTTAAAAATAATTTTTGTAATGCATTAAATAATACGTTTTGTAATGCATTCAAAAATGTGTTTGTAATTCATCGCTTTTCGTGGTTTAAATCACTGTTGATCACAATCAGTGAAATGCACTGAAATAGTTAACATTAAATAAACGGGTTCATTAAATTCCCCTGACTTTCTTTGTTGTTTTGGGATTTACCTGACTACCTGACAAAATTCATTTTAATTGAATTTCCCTGACTTTCCAGGCCAGTATAAACCCAAATAATGCCTTTTTCCTCTTTAAATCAAGCTGTCGATCCATAAAGATTTAGGTACCAATACTATAGGCCTACTCAGTGGCGGATCCAGGGGGGGGGGCCAGGGGGGCCATGGCCCCCCCAAAGGGACAAAATTGGCGCCCATCACCCTGCGACCATTGTGCCCCTCTATCCGAAACTATTTTAAAATTGTTAAATTAACTTTGTCTATGCTTCAACCGAGTGTTA
>JAQIXP010001701.1:0-17360 GCA_034700285.1 Proteroiulus fuscus | reverse complement strand
CCCCCCCCCCCCCCCCCCCAATCACACTCTCAAGAGAAGACTCCCTCGTCAGTGGTGACTTAAAACATCATTGTTAGATTGAATTCGTTAAAGGGAAAGTCCCACTTTGAAAGAAGTGGGCTATAGAAAAAAGAACATGAAAAATTACAGTGCGTAAAATTTATAGGCTATAGGAATTCCAATTTGATTTGAGCTATAATAATAATCATTAAAGGAACAGTCTCACTTTGAAACAAGTTGGTTTCAAGTTGGTGTATACCAATCAATACAAAAAATAAGTTGAATACCTGCATTTGCTTGAAAATACGAAACCCTAATTGGCGCCATATTTTTTGAAGCATAGTGGCGCCTTCTATTGGAATGAAGGCGCGAGCTCTCGTGAAGCCATAGACATACATGTGCTAGGGGGCGCCATCTCACTTTAATGCATGCCGAAAGCAGCTGAAGGCTAAGGAAAATGGCGCCTACTGAGCATTTTGGAAACGTCGTGATTTCTTCAAAATGAAAACTTTGCAGCAATTATTATTGGCACAGAAATTAATATCTATAGTAATTGTGTACTGTTTAAAAATAACTTGTTTCAAAGTGAGACTGTCCCTTTAAATAAAATGTCCTGCATGAATACATGGATTTGGTTGAAAATGCAAATCCCAAATAAGTGCCATCTTACTGACAGTATGTAGCACCCTCTGCATGGATAAAAGGGATAGACATGCATGCTCTAGAGGGCGCCACCAACTTTCAGTGTCTGCTGAAATCGATATGGAAAAATGGCTTGTATACTTGACAAACATCGTGATTTCTTCAATATGAAACTGTTGCAATTATTATTGTCACAGCCATTCATATATATCTAATAAGTGTGAACAACTTAAATATCCCTTGTTAGAAAGTGCAACTTTCCCCTTTAACAAATTTTGAACCATTTTTAGGAAGATTATTCCATTATTAGGAAAATTATTCCATTACAGTATTAGGAAGATTATTCCATTACAGTATTAGGAATATTATTCCACTATTAGGAATATCATTCCACTATTAGGAATATTATTCCACTATTAGGAATATCATTCCACTATTAGGAATATTATTCCATTATTATAGAACATAAGAAAAAGGACCAATAATAAGATCCATATTCTATATAGCACAAATTGTGTTCAGAGGATTGCATTGGAGTGAACCTGCCTTATACCGTGCTTCAAGCTTTAGAAGTTTGCCTAAAATATAGCATAAATTAAATTAAAATTCGAGGTAAATTAAACTTCTGAACTAAACCTAAATCATTCGAGACAGCAATGATTCCCATGCAGTTTAGGTACATGTAATTTTCCAAATATTCTTTGAATACCGGTAAATCTCATTGGTCTATTATCATTTTGTTCTATAACTTCTATATCCTCCATTTTAATGATTTGCTCAATCCACAGAAATGTGTGAAGGCCTATAATGTCGCCACATGTTCAAAAAACAAAATGGCGCCGTTTATGAGGAGGCGGCCTGTAAACCCTTATGAAAATTTGGGAAATATTAGACGAAAAAGAGTGGTGTGGGAAGGCTTTCACCTGCATATGGGGGTGGTTAAAATACATTGTGTGTGAATATCGTCCCCCATCGAATACTGTATTATAAGCATGTATAGGCCTACTATATATGCAAAATAGTTGAAAAGTAATCGATTGCCTAGCCCCGCATGCACTCATATAGCCTACACACCTGCAAATACTGCTTATTATATACCATGAACAGTTCAGGGTGTGGATCAATGATTCCCAACATAGTGGCATTGTTTCCTACAAAAATACAAAATGGTGTGAGTGGGTGAATAGCTCATTCTTCCTGGGTCGTTGATTGCGATTGTGTTGTTTAGAGATATATAGGCCTACTATATAGATATCAATTATAAAAACCCTGTACCTTTATGCGTTTAGAAGCAATATCTCTTATTATGTGAAATAAATATGGACTGCGGTTTGGAATGTGTGTATATAGGCCTATATGTTCAATGCAATTGCCATTGATTTTGAAAAAAAAGGAGACAGGAAGTGGTGACTGAAGCCACCATCTTGTGGTTCAGGGTAAATTTCCGATAATTCGCCGGGCCGAAAAATCTCTCACTAAACCACTCTTGACTATAGCCTAATAATATAAAGTATAAATTGAGAGAAATGCGTTTTCAGGGGTCACAGATGCGTAAAATATTTCCTATGCAGTATAATGTGTATTTTAATTGTTCTGTAATAGGCCTATATGAAATCTAAATATTTACAGGCATATACTATAGGAAAGCGTTATATGGTATACTTCATGGAATCCAACTATCATGGCGTGCATGGCCCATTCTATATGCTAAATGCAGTGCTATTATATAATATATTCTCCGAAAACCATGTCTTGACCTTATTCCTGGAAAAATTTCTTAACCTTATTCCATAAAAGGGGGTGAATGCATGCTTTCATCAGTAGTGGTCCCAAAGTGGTTTGGGTGGGGCCATCGGTATACGGCTGCAGATCGCTCTTCAATATAGTGTGGGGTCACGCTTCTGGGCCCATTATTTTGGGTCCCGAACCAAAATTTTTTTTTTTTCGAAATTTAGGCTGCAAGCGAAGATTTGAAAGTGTTTGTACATAATGGCGCCGCAGGCGACTTTTTGTGCTCAAAAACATTCAAAACTGGGCTAAAAATCACCAAAAGTGCCTATTTTCCATTATATTTAGTGTGAGTCTGAAAAATTTTGTGTATAAGAGTGCGGGACTGGGCCCATGGCCGCACCCAAAAAATCATTTTGGGAGTGAGAGGGGGGGAGGGGGGAACTCCGACCCAAAAAATGTTCCAAAATTCTAGTTAGGCAAAAATTACGTTTTTGTACATCATTGCAAAAAGTATATTTACTCAAAATGGCGCCACTGGCGATTTTTTTTGCTCAAAAACATTCAAAACTGGGTTAAAAATCTCCAAAAGTGCCTATTTTGCCATTTGCCAGGAGTTTTTTTTTTTGGGGGTGGGGGGCGATCGTCTCGGTCGCCCCCCTCCCCTCGTGGGACCGCTGAGTCACTTTTTGCAATGATGTGTCAAAACTTTCTGATCTTCACCTACTGACAACAGTTTTGGAACATTTTTTGGGTTGGGCCCCGCCCCCTGCCCTCCCGAAATAGATTTCTGGGTGCGGCCCTGGGGACCGGTTGGGCCAGAAGGTCTCAGTCCGCCACTGACTCTTGAAGTTGCATTATGACGTAGTTACGGTCAGTGACGTCATGGTCAAGTATATGTCAACGTGCACGTTGCACATATTCCATTGACATTCTTGCTCCGTTTTGCACGTGTTCAACGTGCTAACTTTAGCAGAAACACCGCTGGCGCCACCTTCCAGAAAACATTCGCAATACAAATGTGGCATTACCGTTCTATATGGTGTCCCCCCTTAGCGAAGCTTTATACCCATAAGCATTTCAACTTCAGGGTAGCCTATACATTAATTATATAGACACACGTGATATTCCCCTTGCGTGGAATACTAGGCCTAAAACTGGCGTGCCATTGTCGTATATCCAGCATTTTTACTTCATCCCGATCGATTGTTATATATATCCAATAATCTTGAAAAAAAAATTTTTTTTCTCTCTGCTCCCATGCAGGATGGAATAAATAGCAAATCAAAATCACACGAATTTATCAGCTTTAAAAAGCATGTAAGTTAGGACTAATTTTTTTCTTGGCAGAATGTGGACCATGCCACTGTGTTCCATTGTGTACCACTGTGTACCACAAAATAGTACCGTGCACTGTGTTTGGTACTATTTTTTTGGGGGGGGGGACCATGCTGTAAATGGTGAGTTATGTTACATGTTTGTCGGCAGTATCAACACATCCTGTCCAGTGTTAATATCCTGCAATGCATGTCTGTCTTACGGCGTTCTTGCTCCTATATGTACTGTAGGCCTATATTATCTTTTTCTCTTCTCGAGAGTCGTTCATGACATTTGCCAGAAGTCTCTCGTAACTCCTCGAGGTTATCGTCCGACTGATTGCAATATGCTGTACTTACGTAGGCCTACATGTCGTATATATAGAACCCTACCGGTATATGATAAGCCTAATAGTCGAGGAATTCATATTTGAGTGTGTATGTGAACCGGCTCTATATGAAATTTAAGACACATTCCAGCGGCTTTATAGAATTTGCTAATGGCGTTGGATCTCCTGTTTTCAGTTCATCTTGCGCTGAGCTGATTTACTGTTGTTTTCTTCCCTTTAGTTGCAGCGGCGCTTTTGGGCTGCCAACAGGGAAGGGAAGGGAAGGAGTGCTGCTATCTATGTATATATATATACGGCTATTTCGTTGTTGTTTTTAAAAACAAGCCGACTTGTAATTTGCAGTAAAAATGACGAGTTTTCGGCTTGAGTACAATTGCACGACCTTCCAAGGTGTATACTATACTAAGATGTAATTTAAATTGATGTTTTTAATAGTAGGGTGGGGTCGGGACTCAGGGGTCATCTGTGCCAGGAATGTTGCGTCTGATTTGACCTTTGACCTTTCATGAATGATGGGTCGTTAGCCATCAGCTGAAAAAAATGTTGAACAGCCGTGGAGTTTGTTTTTCTTGTTTGAGGGAGTATATCATCATCGCATTCTGTATCTTTATTGCTATTCATTTGCTTCGGATTCCGTTACGGAAGTTGAAGAACTATACAAGGTCTGTTTGGATTTGGAAAATGTGGTTGAGGAACTTTTACGGCTGATGGCTATCGGCTGGAGTCCTGCCCAGCTGCGCGACATGTCAGTTACAATGCATGGGGAAGGGCGTTAAAAACCACTGATCTCATCAGTGGTTAAAACATTCAGTTCAAAGTCATAACGAAGATGCGAAATGTTAAAGGACCAGTATCACTTTGAAACAAGTTATTTTTAAACAGTAGACAATTACTAGATATTAATTTCTTTGCCAATAATAATTGCAGCAAAGTTTTCATTTTTGACGAAATCACGTTTCCAAAATGCACAGTAGGCGCCATTTTCCTTAGCCTTCGGCAAGCTTTAAAGTGAGGTGGCGCAACCTAGCCCACGTACGTCTATGGCCTCACGAGAGAGCGCGCCTTCATTTTAATAGAAAGCGCCACTATGCTTCAATAAACATGGCGTTTATTAAGGCTTCGCATTGCCAACCAAATCCAGGTATTCGGATCATTTTATTTATTGATAGATATTGTCAAATGCAATCGCAATCTCCATTTTAATTATAATTTTTCACGCTCTTTTTATTAAAACCAACTTGTTTCAAAGTGAGACTGTCCCTTTAAAGGAAAAGTCCCACTTTGAAAGAAGTTGGGTTGTATGAGAAAGAGCATTAAAAATTAGGAAAGGCCCCACCGTGCAAACTCAGTATATATCGCAAAAATTAATTTCCTTAAATTCTATAAAAACCAGGCAAAATAAATTTTTACTTGGCAAATAGATTTTAGAAAATTAGCTTCCTGGGATTAATTCAATACAGATAAATAACTAGACCACGGGTATAAGCCTAATGAATAATTCCGGTAATAAAATCCTCCAAGGGGTTAGTCACATGACTCACGTTATAATTGAATATTCGCCAAACAGTATATATAATTAACCCTCCCTCCCTTCCTCATCCTCACTGTATATTCAGACATTCATGGGTATACATCCATTATTATCAAATTAAAATTTCATAATTTGGGTTGGCTATATAGCAGCATAGATTAATACAAAACCCTAAATCCAATAACAAAATGATTGTTTATACATGCGCACAAAATGTATCACAAACTATTATCACGAACTACATATAGCCCAAAAAAAATCAATACACAATTTTATTTTAAGTCTGCATGAAATCGTGTAACGTTTAACCTTTGGAAAATGCAAAAACAATGGTTTTATTCTTTACCAACATATCGATGGCTTAATCTAGAAGTAGCGAATGAGCCAATTAGTCAAAAATGAGATAAGTGAACCATGCATTGTGATCCTGGAAGTGTCCCTAATTAACCTAAAGTCACAGTAATTAATTTAACCCACAATTGTTAAAAGTTACAGAAGTGAAGAGTAGCGAATATCCAACACAGTATCATTCCTAAAAGTTACAAGTAGTGAATAATATCACAAGGGCGGATACAGGAGGGGGGGAAGCAATAAGGGCAATTGCCCCCCCCCCCTTAGCCAGCAAAAATTGCTGCCAGGTATCTGGAGAAGTTGCAGAAGTGAACAGTAGCGAATATCCAACGAGGTATCATTCCTAAAAGTAACAAGTAGCGAACGGTACCATTCGTTAGTTTATCTTTTAAAAATCTCTCGAAACCTTGATTTTTATTAAAATACAAGTAGCGATCGAACTGAAAATTTTTGCTCATTTCTTTGCATTCATTTCATTCAATAGGCAAACTAATGGATGTGCACATTCGCTACTTCACACTTAATTTATCTCGCTTTTCTGCAAACTTAGTCAAAGTCAAACTATCGAATTTGCATTTTTGAGCCTTTCATTTCGCAAATGACTTAATTAATTTACTAATTTTAATTATTTACCAAAAATAAGCACGTTCCCTGTAAAATATATATATTGTTTCATCTGTTCACCCAATTTCAGCATTTTATTTATTTCCAAATTAAACCATTTCTCCATAAAAATGCTATTATCTCAAAAGCAACTTTTGGCTTATTCCCTACTTCTGAATTAAGCCACCAATATATATGTTTTATGTGCTAGGCTACCCAAATTTGGGTACAGGGTTAAGGTGGCCTCGAAACAAGAAGATTTCCTTCGAGTGAACCAAAATGGGAAGGTCCATCCCAAAGCACAAGTTTCTATCTTAAAAATTGAGCTCAGAGTTTTAAAATAACTAATACATTTATGCAATAAATCTCCATTTTCTTTAAATGCATTTTTCTCAAAACAAGAAATCTGGACTCACTTGGCTTCTTGATTGGCTGAATTCAGAAGTGGTGAATTTGCCATGTTATAAAATAGCATATTCACCACTTCTGAATTAAGCCATCGTTATCTCAGCTCTTCAATTATTATTTTAAATAATAAGAATATAAAGAATTCTAGAATACTGTGCTCCAGTTTGAAATCCATACACTATAACCCATTATACTGTCCATTGAAATGTTACAACATATAGAGCTGCTAGATTTGTTAAAGTTAAATTACCAAAGTACAGATATAGTGTGACCGAGATGCTATAACATTTTCTAAATTGGGAATCATTGCTATCTCGAAGGGAAGATTTAATCTTGGGTTTGTTTGAAAGGTTTAATTTGCCTTATAATTTAAATTTAGTTTCATATATCTTTTAAGCCAAATACTAATGCTAGAGGTATAGGCATGTTCACTCCAATCCTCTTGAAGCAAATTCGTGCTAGAACTTATTATTGGTCCTTTTTCTTACGTTTATAAGAAAATATGGAATAATCTTCCTAAAAATAGTTTCAAATTATTAGGAATTCAATTTAACGATGATGTTTAAATCACAACTGTATGACGTGGGAGTATCCTCCTGCAGGGCTGGGTGCAGGTCTAACCAAAATGTATCCACAAAAAGATTGATTTGTACCCAAAATGCATCCACTCAATCTGTTTGGTATTCAAATGTATCTATACTATTTATAAACCAAAATGCCAAATAGACCCATTTCCAGTAACTTTTAGAGGTTTCAATTAATATGACTATGAAAATTTTTTAACCTCAATGGGGTTAGATTTCTACCATGATGCAAAATATCCCTTTTTAAAAATTCAATATTATGGTAACTGTACTATATGAGGAACACTTAAGTCCCCAGGAAACTAAAATTTGTTTCGAACTTTAAATTCTCAATTTAATTTTTTTTATAATAATTGATCAGTTCCAACTTTTTTTCTTGCAGCATTTTCGAACAACCATTATAGAGTCAGGGTGACCAGTGGTCAAAACATCACAAAAATGCCAGGGATCAAAATGGTCCCAAACAATAGTATCATGTTTTAACAATTATTAAACATTTATATCGGTTTCCCAAATGTAATCCAATTAGACTGCAATATAAGTGTTGATCACTAATTACAGACCCGAGTATAATGACCTAGTTAGGCTTAGTTAAAACATGCAATTGCATTATTTCCATTGAACCTTATGAAAATGCCACGCAGTAATTTGGCAAGCAGCTACCACAAGACAGTTGGGTGAAATTCCCAGTTTTCATGAACCTCATAAACCCTGTAATACCCTGTACACACTAGAGCACGAATCTAGATCCATAACAATCTAGATTCATGAATCTAGCTTCAAGAAAAGAGAAATAATTTTCAGCTGAACACACTCGCAATTTACTGATCTCGATTCATGTATCGCACTTTGGGGAATCGCAGTGCATTGTGGGATGTTCGAAAAAGTAAATTCCACAAAATGGCGTCCATTTTCTAGGGATTTTTAGGGATTTTAAGCAGTGTAACCTGGTAACACTGCAATGACGTCATACTGAAATCTCGATTCGACTGGAAATCGAGTTTTGGGAACACGGTTCAGTGAATCTAGTTGGAATCGACATGAATCGAGATTCAGGTAAATCTATATCGAACACATTAAATACATGCATGAATCTAGATTCGTGGCTCTAGTGTGTCCAGGGTATTAGGCATTTTAAGTACTAGAATTACAAGAGAATTTTAATTTTATTTGCTAAATTGTAAAACAGCCATCTTCTACAAAACAATCCTGCTAATGAATACCACATCTGTATCCATTTGTATCCACTTTGTGACAAAAGAGTTATGTATCCGACATATCAAAATGTATCCAATTTCCCAATTTGTATCCACTCTCCCAGCCCTGCTCCTGATTGTGGAGTAACCCCCCTACCAAATGGCATCATGACATGCTGATCGTAGGGTGTTGAATTGAATTGAATTGATCGATGTACATGATCGAGCCACCGTAAACTATAAATTTTCAAGCAGTTTATTGTATTGCCCGAAATTTCCAAACTTCCTACTTGTGACAACAAAATGTAACGTCATTTCGTACGATAATTTCTGTTAAAAGTCGTTTCCCCCACCAATTTAAACCTAAACAGTCTTTCGACCCATTTACCCCATGCAGAATCCTTTGACCAGACGATTTCCTAACCTAACCAGCACCGTTAGTAAACGATATGCAATAATTCACTTACAAATTTACAATTAACAAACACACACGTACATTCACACGCACACACAGGCTTGCCTTGTATGAATGATGCATGTGTATTGATGGCAAAAGTGCGGCTCAATCGATTTTGTGTCTTAGGAAGAACGAGCAGGAGGAGAAGAAGAAGAAGAAGGAGACGAAGGCAGAAAGAAGAAGAAGAAGAAGCAGGTAAGTAAGTATAACCTATTCACTATATATATATACGAGCCTGATGAAGGTAGATAAAAGCCGGCAATAATGATAAGGAGCCTCGGGGAGAGCGTTTTCCACGCAGCCGCTTTCCGCTCTTCGAGAGCGGCGCACAATCCACAGCTATCCAAAAAGCGGAGTCGGCCGAAACCGAGCGTACCGTTCAGCGGAGCTGGATCCCAAAAACCTCACTCCAAAGTCTTTTCGTAGGATGTTACCGAATCCGAAAAGGTTAGATTTCCAACGGCACAATCGAACCCTTTCTTGTATGGGATATTATTCCAGAATTGCTATTTACACTACGGCGTTTTTTCGCGTTCTCAATTCGCCGTCTGCGTCCTCCTCCCCCGCCGCCTGCCAATTAATGCATCCGACGTGAGCATGAGAAGAAGAGGATCGTCGACAGCAAAACGCGACGCGACGTAGTGCGTCTGTTGGCAGCAACCGTCCAACTAAAGAGCGGAAAAGACTTCGGGCAGGCATTGGGCGGAATCCACCATTTTGCAACGGAGGGGGGGAGGGGGGACGATAGGAAGTGTGTGGAGACATAACATATAGGAGAGAATTAAGAGCGAACGAAAAAAAAAAAAACATCTAACGGCTTACCGATATGCCATCGAGTTCGCCGTTTCCAACTCAAAAATGAAAATGGAAATTGCGTTTTGTTGCACCGGGGGTATTTGAACCCGAACCCATCAAGTGGAAAAATAAGCCTTCTCATAAGAACTGGGTGACCGTTCCATAGGGCGCTTCGACAAAAGAACGCCGGCACGTGCCTTCCATGCAGAAAAATAAATGTGATGGCACGCGCAGCGGTTCTAGAGCTTTCGCACGAGAATACGTTCCAAAACTCTTTCGAACGTCAGTCAGGCTTAAAAAAAGTTGCTTTTCATAAAAGGGGGACAGTCCCACCCTACCTCAAGAAACCTTTGCAAGAAAGCGGTGTAAAATTGAAATATGATTTATAATTAGGCCTACCATTCAATAGTTATTAATTTTGAAACATGCTAATGTGGACACAAATCTCCATGGTTTATACTAGCCATGACAGGCTAAATTACATGGCAATAGTAAACAAGATCATAGCAAGAGGCGGTGCATGGCGGTGGAATTTTCTACATATTTTTGCCTATTTTTAATACCAGGCAATGCTGTTGCTGTTTTGATCCAATTGAGCACGTGAACACTTCATAGATACTTGCCCAATTGTGCATGTGCAAGTCACGTGCTTAACTAGAGGCACGTGCATATATTCCATTGATGCTGGCTCAATTTTGCACGTGATCACGTTCTAAGTCAGTAAAATCATGCCACCTTCCAGCAAATATCGACAGTACATATGGTAAATTGACGTTCTATAGTGCTGCCCCTAGCGAAGTCTTGTTCTCTATAGAAAACCTTCTGAAATTGACTTTCAGAGGCCTCTAAATTGGTACATTTCAGAGTGGATTTCAGAGCCCTCTGAAATAATGTTGGGATCATTATTTCAGAGGGCTCTGAAATGCACTCCCTATTTTTTTACTCTATAATAATGAGTAACCTTCTGAAATATCCAGAAATATAGGGATATTTCAAGAGCATATTTTATAGGGCATATTGCCATGTAGTAATTATTGCGTTTCAGAGCCCTCTATTTTCAGGAACTCGTCTTTTGGGGGGCTTTTTTTAGAATGCACAAGTTTTTGCTATAGACCATGTTACTGATGTCAATAGATGGCGATAGTGAGGAATACGAAAAAATCCGCCATTTTAGGTGGGATACTTTATGCAGCTATTCAATGTGCAAAAAAATCCTATTTAGCAATTAAATGAGTGATTACTTTAAAAATGCCAAAATTAGCTAAACAATGCCTGCATGCAGACATTGAACAGCAAAAATATTTGCCGATTACAAATTCTTTGGATAATTAAAATTTGGACTTTTAACTCTGTTGCCATAGGCAACCTTAGGCAGTCCAGGGTAAGTATCCTACTAGTAATGGCGGAAAATATCGTCTTATTTCAATATGGCGTCCCCCTGCAATATCGAAATGGCATGGTCTATTTTCAGGAACTCGTCTTTTGGGGGGCTTTTTTTTTAGAATGTACAAGTTTTTGCTATTGTCATATATCATATATCATTACTATTCCATAGCAATAAAGTGAAGCCAATTTGAACCCCTCCCCCCCCCCCTTTGCACGCAGTGCCATTCTGCCTGGGTGGGGGACTATCGTGATTTCTGAATTACGGTATAGGTGAACTGCAATTATTAATTATCTTAATTTTAACATTCATTTGTCACAAAGTGGGACTGTCCCTTTTAATTTTTACAGATATATTATTTGCCTTCATCTTGGCACGCTTTTACTGATGTTGAGCCAAATCAAGCAATCACACATAGCGCACCTGTGCTGCAGGGAAGCCCACTTTCCATGCACATCATTTGCATTTGAACTGTTCAGAAAATGTTGCTATACTCATTTTCATGGCCAAAAGCAACTCATTAGTCATAATAGATTTATCGTTTTAATGGAATTTCCGTGTCTCTTTTTTTTTTAAAAAAAAACCCTCTATAATAAACAATGAATATCATCGGAATGCAATTAGCATTCGGGAATTTCGTGTACTGCATGGAATAACGAAAATCATTTTACGCCCAACTGTTAAACATACAATGTTATAAATCAGTTCAAAAAGTGGGCTTCCCTGACTTTCCCTGACGTTTCATGAGAGTCGATGCCTTTTATCCAATAGAGGGCGCTACAAACTGTCAGTAAAACGGTGCCTATTTGGGCTTGGCATTTTCAACCAAATCCACGTATTCTGGGCATTTTATTTAATGATTGGTGGGCTCAAATTTAATTTAAATTTCCATGCCTTTCCTAATTTTTCAAGCAATCTTCCTCCTACAACCACCTTCTTTCAGAGTGGGACTTTCCCTTTAATTCTTTATAAAGCTTATTTAAACCATGGAGCGCGGTAGATGGTCCATGGGTGCTGGCATAGCCAATCGAAATCAGGCAATCATTTCCGATTGGCCAATCTCATTTATACAGTTCACTCTCTTCTTGAATTTGGTTCAAAAAAACCGCCTGCATTGACTCGTCCATTAATTATTACTAGTGCATTTTCCCATTATGTCAATTACACGATTACCCTAATCACTGGTTATTTAGTGTTCTGTCATTACAGTACTGCTATGTCTACCAGTATCCCCTAAGCCTTGAATCATATACTGCATTTACACATGCATGTTAAGAACGTACAGGGTGTCCACAAGAACTACCGGATAGCACAGTACCAGTGTACAGTTGCGGCCGAAAATGTGTGTTAATAACATGTAACGCAAGGCCTAAAACTAACACCTAACAGTATTAGGTAGTTAATTACGAAGATCACCATACAAAACTTTTGTTTGACAACGGACGATTTAGGACCAGTTGCACCAACAACAGTTCAGTCTTAACCCTTGGTTATTATGATCACGTGACCAGGGTGACTGGCCAAATCCAGTAACAAATTTCCATGACATTTCTAGGTTTTTCAGACAATTTTTCACAAATTTCCAGACCAAATGAAAGTGATTTTTAACTCAGTTTTACTGACACGTGCAATTAAAACTGCAATATTTGGCAACTACCCTGGGCCGCACCCACAAATTCATTTTTTTTTCCTGCCCAAAAATATTTTTCATGGCCTTCAGGCAAAAATCTGAAGGCCTTTGTACATTACTGCAAAAAATGACAGAAAATGGCGCCGCAGGCGACCTTTTTTGCTCAAAAACACTCAAAAATGGGCTAAAAGCCACCAATAGTGCCTAATTTTCCATTTTATGTAAGATTTTATTGGGATTTTCCAGACACAGATTAAATTTCCCTGACATTTCCAGACAATACTAATTTCCATGACATTTCCAGGTTTTCCAGACGGCCAGACACCCTGTGTGACTGACTTCAGTGATTTGGGTCAATGGAAATTCAGGAATGTAAAAGAAACCCTAAGATTAACAGTGGGTTAATGTTAACTCTTGTTGGTGCAACTTGTTCTAATCTTAGTGAGAAAAAAAATACATTTCAAATAATTTCACAACCATGTTCCATCTGCGAAGTTGAAAAAGACGTCATGAGGCAGCGCCATTAATCCTGCATTCGAGTATATCACTGTACTCCTCCGATTGGCTCGAACTGATGGACCAATCGCACCTGAAATACTGCAACAATGGGCAGGCGCTGCCTGATGGCGTCATTCTATTGTAGCCCAATTACAAACTCAAAACATTTACACATTTTTCCATCAAAATAACTATAGGCTGAACATGCTCGTGACCCTAAGCAATTTGGGAAATCGTCCATTGGTACAAACGTTTTTTAGGGTAATCTTCCCCATTTAGTTGTTTTCTGGAAATGAAATTGTTATTGGCAAGCAGTTAGTTATTAAAAGAATCAAATTTGATAAAAAAAATAAAAATATCCTGTTGATAAGCCATAATTCAAAATTTTAAACATAGTTTTTTTTTTTTTTAAAATGCAAATCAGAGAGTTACATATACATTCATCAGTCCAAACATGGAAGAAAAATCGATTCCGAATAATAATAAGTTCGCAATTGGAAAAGTACATATCTCGTATATATAGGAGAGAAAAAAAAATATCATATTTTTCAATTTTTGGGGAATAAAAAAAAAAAGTAACTGGAAAAAGATTCCCAATAACTGCCCATTACGTTCATGTCAATGATGAAAAGCGCTAGATAAGAAATAGAAGAGAAAAAATAAAAAAGGCAATTTCACGATGTATATATAAGGACCCTCCCAAAAAAAGAGAGAAAAAAAATTGAAAATAAAATATAAAAAAAAAATCGAAATTTGTGTCCAATTTTGCTATAAAAAGTCTCCTATTTTCCAATGAGCGAATTGGCGACTTATTTCAAGATTGCTTTTCGCCTATTTCGGGAGTAGAAATGACCGCAAAATCGAAATGAAAAAAGATATCGAAAAACCCACCAAACACAATTCTTGATAGCAAAAAAATAATTATTACGAGTTCAAAAATGAGATTTTTCCTCCATGCATTTGGACTTTTTAATTGAGTTTTTGATATGAAAAAAAATCAATAAATTTGAGTAGGCCCTAATGTTAATTAAATATCTATGGGAGGTCATCATCAACAGGATAATTTTATTATTAATTATTAATAAAAGGTTAAGAAATAAATGCATGCAAACACACACCTCAAGGGAGCTGAGCGTCTGCCGAATATCTACAAGGCTAATTAGGACCTCGTCGAGGTCACGAGGTTGAAAACAGGCGGAGGAAGAGGAGGAGTCATGCCATGGACATATTACGTCTTCATGCAGACACTAGATTAATAATAATAATAATATTTTGGGACAATAAGCAAAAAAAAAGACACGAGGAAAAAAATATTAAAAGGAAAGTCTCACTTTAGGAAAAGTTATTTTAAAAAAATAAAGGAAATAACAAAATACTACTGTAGCTCAGCTAAGCATTTTGCATTTTTTTTTGTTAGCAAACAAATAGTCAGCTGGTACATCCGGGTAAATTCAACATGGCGACACAATGGTAACCATGGCATGCAAAATTGCTTACTGGTTTTTTAACCGCTAGGTATAAATTAGGAAGTTAAGATTAATCTGAGAGCTTCCTACTTTGAAAACGATCTTACTTTCTGACTACATATTTGTACATCTTTATCCTCAATTTCATTTAGTGCCAGACCTACACACATACACATATTATTAATAATATTAGCATATGGATATATATTTTCATTCATTATCAGTCGCAACTTTTACGACTAATTTGGTGTTCTAAGCCCCTTGTTAGCGTACTTAAAACGCCCCTACGATGTCTATGTAAATTGCTTCATAAAACAGTATACTTGGCCACGGTTGTTATAATACTCTTGACAACAAGATCTCCCCATCTCCTATATAACCCATTGCTAACCACATGCATATACTTTTCATTTCAATGGATCCGAGATAATCAAAAAAATGGGGCATTTCGTTTTTGATGAGTATAAAACCTTACTTCATTATATAACAATCGATGTCTAGAAGACTATACTGTACAAAAAAAAACCCAATGCTGCATGTTCCTATAATAATAATACATTAAAGGGAAAGTCCCACTTTGTAACAAGTGATATTTATAAATGCTGCTCACACTTACTAGATATAAATGGCTGTGACAATAATAATTGCATTATAGTTTCCATATTGAAGAAATCACCACGTTTGTCAAAATGCACGTTAGGTGTCATTTTTTCATATATATCAGAGAACACTGAAAGTTAGTGGCGCCCTCTAGGACGTGCGTGTCTACGTGTTTCAAGAGAGCTGATGCCCTTTATCCAGTAGAGGGCGCTACATACTGTCAGAAAATGGCGCATACTTGGGCTTTGCATTTTCAACCAAATCCACGTATTCGGGACATTTTATTTAATGATTGGTGGGCTCAGATCAAATTGCAATTCCCATGTTCTTCCTCCTACAACGTCTTCTTTCAAAGTGAAATTTTATCCCTTTAAAATATTTTCTGGAGATCCAGAAGATTTATTTCGGAATCCATTTGAGATTCACCAATATTCTCTCAATAGGTCTTAGGCATTAGCATGGACCATACCAACGCAGCAAACAGCAATGGGATTCGTGAATCCCTGTCAATTTGAAAAGGACTTTGGGCCAGTTTCACCAACACCATTTAAATCTTAATCCCGCTTTATTATGATCACGTGACTGATTTGGGCCAATGAAAATTCAGGAATGTAAAGATAATTAATCTAAAATTAACGTTGATTAAATAAATGTTAACTCTTGTTGGAGAAACTGGTTCTTACTAAGTTCACTATAAGTCTATAGATTCCCACGATTTGTTTGGATGCACAGGGAGTTGTCAAGATTCACCGAGACTAAATAAGATTTTACAGCAATCATTATGGGCTGGATTCTGTAAATAATTCCCAGCATTGCTTAACTAACGAGTAAGACAGAAAGTGTCGTTACCCATAATGCTTTGCGGCAGACCACCAAAATGGAGTCGTTACATGAAATGGGCTGATTCAATTTGGACTAACCAACATATATTTTTACAGAAAAATAGGATGAAAATTCACCTTCTTATAATATAGGGTCTACCACATTACTTTTGATACATATAAAACAAAAAATCAACTCAATTATTCAAGAAACGCAGCGAAGGAAGGGGGTTAGGGGGTTCAACCCCCACCCCCATGACCAACATTTTGCCTATGAAAACTCCCTCCTTTTAAAAAAAATCGCCAAATTTTGGGGGTTTGTACCCCTAAACCCCTAAACCACCCTTTTTGTAAATCCTGGCTGCACCACAGAATTGTTCAAACGTTTAGAACTAATTTCCAGCAATTATATCGTTAGATTTCAAGGCAAGCGTGCACTCAACTTATTACGAATATAAAAGTAAAATAAAGCATTTTTGGTTCTTACCTGCTGTTTTTCAATCACACTTTGAATCTCTTCTAGGTCCCCAACTAAAACAACTTGTGACTTAAACATGTGGGCCAGCAAAATCAACCAATCACGTAGTTCCTTGATGGTACGTTCCAATACCTTCCATTCACTCGTATCGCCCTTGCCTATAAAAAAAAAAACAATAAACAAATTATTATAATTAATTTAAAAAAAAATTAATACAAATTAGCAAAATTTGAGTCAAGCGCCACGTTTTTAAGGGGGCTGTCCACATTTGTAACAGCATGCATGGGCCTATGGGGATTTCCATGCTAAATTCGTTTTCTTCAAACTGTTCTAACTCAAGAACGGGTTAAAGTTGAACAATGGGGTTTGATTTTTTTCAAAGATTATTAAATTTACTAAAACTTGTTGTATGGATATGACGTCACGTGCATTCTGAATGTAGTTAATCGATTTTCAAAGTTGACCGTTCCGTTTTCCCATGCTATTTTACGTAGACGTGAAATTTTTCCCAAAATTGAACGG
>JAQIXP010001700.1:0-17367 GCA_034700285.1 Proteroiulus fuscus | reverse complement strand
CAAACCAAATCCAGGTATTCAGATCATTTTATTTATTGATAGATATTGTCAAATTCAATCGCAATTTCCATTTTAATTATAATTTTTCACACTGTTTTTATTAAAATCAACTTGTTTCAAAGTAAGACTGTCCCTTTAAATAGGATTAACCCTCCCAGGCAGGACCTGACATGGGGGAAGCCTCGGGAGCATTATGTAACATATCAATGCACCCATATGTGATCAAATTCCGTTTTCAAAATAATGGCAGTCTCATATTTGTAAAATGTTTCTCTGCCATGCGAGTTAAGCACAAATACATACACATTTAAATTCCAATAATATGATTTAATCACATCTTCATAAATAATTGCACTTTCATAGAAAGAATTGGTCATGCAAAGTTTTTACTGTGGAAACGTGAACCTTTTACGATATGTAGTCTAACATGACCAGGACTTGGCAGGTTTACATTTTGATAAATAATTAAAACATTTACAATGGGAAATGTGCATGAATCTGGTTTCAACTGTAAACTTCAGCCCGTTACATTCACAGTGGCATTTACAAGCTTATTCGTAACAGCTGCCGGTGACACAAAACGCACCTCATTGGCAATGGTGGTGCTACTTTTGTCAGGAGCAAATCGGAAAAAGTACATCTGTTAGTAGAAAACAGAGTTAGCAATGTATGAATGCAAAACGCTACAATGTGTTGTCTATATATAAATGAAAAAGTCCAAAAAATGAGAGTATTTAATGACATACCACAAAGCCAACAGCTAACAAAAAATGCAGAGCTAATATCAATGCCATGACAATTAGGGAGATCTAAAAATAATTGCAAAAACTGACTTAAAAACTGGCATATCAAGCAGTTGAATAGTCAATTAACCAAATTCCATGCCTTTTTTGTGTCCTCTTTGAAAGCAGGCCACATTGTTAACAAAAGAACAGATCCTGATGTGGCTGCTCCTACAAAAACTAAAGTCCAGCGCAACCCTTCGATGGGCACTGTCCAGAGAATCTGGATCGACAGAACAGATAAAAGGCAAAATAAAACTTATCAAGCTGTTGATCGCAGTGGTCAAGACGAGAGCAATTTCAAGTTATTTCTGACTCACGGATAATGGTACGTAGATTGATAAAGAGTAGCCATATATACATAGTACTTCTAAAAGTGTGTATTTGGCTTCGCTTTTGCGATACCACAGCGTAACCCACAAAGCCAGAGGTACCAAACTTGCATACACAAATATCACAGTTGCTGCAATGCTCACTAGAAGGCAAAAACAACCGCAAATGTCAAAACGGAAGCTAATCGGACAAAGAGCGCTTTCAATCAAATGTTAATTTCAGCCTTGCCTTTATGAAAATCGTATTTCCACACATAATTCCCAGCGTTTGCACGCTGCAAATAATTTGCTAAATTGCCACTTATGGCTGTCGTGAAAATAAGCGTGGCACAAATCCAGAAAGGTCCTTGTAACAATTAGAAAATTTGTAAAGAATTAAGCAAGACAAAACTGCAAAAATGAAAAAAAAAAACGTGTAAAGTCAATGCGCACCATACAGATCTGGATTGGGTCGAATATATGTGCTCAAAAAATTTGATTTTGGATTGGGAATCATCGACCACATGATACGTTTCATTACTTGATTAGTGTCAACGTCGAAAAAGCTTTGATAATAGGACAGGGACCAAAATGAGGTAGCTGATTTTTCAGACGAACCCTTCCCATCTTTTATTAGCTACATGAATAGAAGATAATGCAGATAAATTAGTCCAAGGAAAAAACTTCTGCCATTAAAATGCTTTTTGCCACCTCGTACATGTTTTTTTGTCAATATACGTACTTCAGCATTTTCAGTGTCATCATCGTCATAGTCTGATATAGCAGTGTCAGGAAAGTCAGTGAAATTATGAATCTGTTCATTTTTTAGACTAGCACTTCCACTGCGGGATAAATTTCCAGAAGTACTGCCACTAAACTCTTCACATGAATGACAGAAAAAAAATAACAATAAATCACGTTTCAATGGGCGTTCGATTTCTGAGCACCCACTTGACAGGTAGTTCGTACCTTGAAATTGCAAGGCAGACTCGGCATCGGTCTGATCATTTGGCTAAAAAGACCAAATTGGAAAACAGAAAATCAACGCTACAGATCACTAGCAACAAATATCTACGATCAAGCGTGTATATAAACGAAAAATTCGCAATACAAAATTGAAAAAGCACCTGGATATCTAAAACTGCTGCATCCGACGTCGCCATTTTTAAAGTTCTTATAGAACGTGGCAATGGGACCAAACAAAGACCAAACAAATGTAATAAAACATTATAGAAAAATGTTTTATAACCTGTGATATCATTTTATTGAAATTTCTAATAGGATTAACATATCAAAATCAATCCAACGATTGAAATCCCTTGATCAGTATTGAAATCTCCAGTTACACTACAGCATTGAAAAAAGCACATGGCCTGCAGGCGTCTGCTTTAAATAGTTCATGTAGCCAAATTTTGTGAAATTTAGGATAAATGTCAAGATAAAATGAGTTCTTTTATAAGATCAGTACGTCTTGGTGCACTCATACCAGCAAGATTGAAAAGTCTGCCAGAGAGATTCAAAGGAGGAAGAGTGGAAAATTGGGGTAAGCTCTAAGGTGGCTATGCAACAATCCATGAAGTCTTGGACCCATTTAAGAAATCTCTAGGAAATTCGCCATAATATTTAAAAAAATTCATCCATCCCTTTCACTCCAATTTTATTTACTAGATTTTATTTTGCATTATTTTGTAGTTCTTGAAATGTTTCCCTTCAAATACGTGCCTGCCTGTACTCTGTATCTTATTGTAAAAATGTTGCCTGAAAATTAAAACCTGAATTATTTGTAGCAATTTATTGGAAATCAATTTATGCCGATTATCGTGAAGTCGCAAGAGAAGTTCTCGTAGATGCAAAAACCAAGCCATTAAAAGCAACTTTAATAGGTGCAGGTAATATACGACCGCTTTTGCACGAAATTCCATTTTTTCTGCAGCACATTATATTTACGTTAATTGATAATAATAATTTTGGTATTATCCATTGAAGGTCTCACTTCATTGACTGTTGCTTTCAACACGGTGCCAGACGCCCACACGTTTAGGCATCAGCTACTGGACAATGCCAACAGACTGTCGCTGGTCAGCCCCGAATTGCGAAACCCAACGACCGACAGGCACATCGAGTTTCTTTTGAATTGTCAAAACGAAGGTCTTCTTCGAACTATGAATCTCGGATTTTTTTCACTACTGTGGATCGAAAATTACGATGCAGCCGTGTCGCAATATGCTGCCCAGTGCGAGTATTTAAAACCAAAGTACTTGACTTTCCACAAACGCATCGTCGACTTTGGAATGTATGAAAAGTGGCATGTAGTGGATTGGAAAATGAAGGACTATGACGTAAACGATAACGAATGGAACACAGCGACCACCTAAGACCAACTATACGAGTATAGTGATTAAACCTAAAATAGTATACGGAAACCTGTAGACTCTTCAACGTTTGCTATCCATGAACTTATTAGAAATGTAAATTTCTGTAAATCGATGACCCCTATTTCATTGAAACAAACAGTGGTGATCACTGGCAGATTTTGGGGTTCGGTTTGGGGGGGAAGCGATTCCAAATTTTCCAAAATTTTTGGCCATAAGCAAAAATTTAAAAAGCTTCTGTAGGCCTACATCATGAAAAATGTAAAAAAAATTGCGCCGCAGGCGATTTTTTTTGTGCTAAAAAACACTCAAAATAGGCTAAAAATCACCGAAATTGCATATTTCCCCCTTTTTTTCTAGTTTGAGTCTATGGGTTTTTTTTGTGGGGGGGTGGGGGATGGACGATCACCCCGATCCCCCCCCCTCCGAAAATCTGCCAGTGATGGTGATTATGGTTACATGATAACCCTGCAGGGTTATACCAGGCTTATAATATTTAAATATCTCCTTTTTTGACTAAAAATAAAATATTCTTATATGTTTACATCAGTAGTTTACATTAAAATAAAGCAAGTGGGCCTGCTATACTACAGAGTTGCACTGTTATTGAATTTTAATCATTAATTTTTAAATTTCGCTTTACATATCACTTTGTGAACAATACGATGCAGCCTGTACTTTACATAAAACCTAAGTTTAATTCCAATATTATTCTTTTACGATGTCAACGTTTTTCCCTCCAAAGCATTGCATTTAAAAATACCTTGCAATGTAGTGAGATTTCCCCTTTAAATTATTTTGCAAACTTGGGAAAATTTAGGCCTTCGCTGATTGACTGTGTGTTTCCTGAGACTTTGAAATTTTCTTGTCTGATATTTCATAAAGTATGCTAATTCATGGCTTTACTTTTTCTTCTTGTTTAGCTTTTACGGGTCAGTGTCAATCAATTGGGTATTTACTCCTTTCAAATAAAAAAATTGATTCTTGTTGCAAGAATATGCATTTGTACTGCCAAACCAGTTATGAAATCTCCCAAATTTAAGATATCAAAAATGTAATAAGTAATTTATTAGGGGAAATTGAAAATTGTGCCAAGATTCAGTAGGGAGATCCTACTTTTAAATATGCTTATATTTTGAATCTCGAGTTAGTACTAAAGTAATTTTAAAAAGCAAGGCTTCCCTTTCCCTTACTCCTTGGAAATATAGGCCTATATATTTTTTATATTTTTCTTCTTGAAACCTACTCTATGAGTACTCAAGATGTGTCAAAAGATATTTCCATGCTAAAATTTTTTTAACAGAAATTATTTTTAGATTAAACTTACTTTTTCACACGTAGGGCTTCAGGAACTACACATGGTACATGTAGATTGAATCGTGAAGTCTATTATTAGAATGAACGAGGTGGATTCTGAAAAGAAGCAAAAAAAAATGTATTAAAGTAAGTTGCCTTTTACTCATTCAAGAAAATATGAGTCATTGAGCACATTTTTCCTGCCAAAATTTCATTGATTAATAAATACTATGATGAGACATTCAGCATGTAAACCGATGGTTTAATGCATAACCTCAGATATATATATGATGAGACATTTACTTAATAGTATTATTAATTTTTGTAATTAGATGAATAACTGAATAACAGATTGAATAGGTTATGCCTACTTGTAAACTATTCCAAGATTTCAGAGAAATAAAGAATATAGGCCTACTGGCATTAGCCAATGTTCTGCAAGTATAAATCATAATTGTGTGATATTAACTGCAGCAGTTTACAAAATATTACCCGAAATTAAATTATTGCTCGCTGTAATTTCAACTATTTTCAGTTTATTGTGATATTGTTATGCTACATGCTCCGCCCACAAAGAGTATGGTGTCATACTTGAACGACCCCATAGGAAATGCCTAATAATGAAAAGGGATTGTGGAGTAATGCGACTTCATTCTGACTGTCAAAACCAACCTTAAGTTGAATCACTTAAAATTCCACAAAAAAATGATTTAATCACCATAAATCTACATTTTCATTAGTTTAAGTGTACCATTGTATCCAAACTTATACTTTTACTAGTTTTCAAAGAGTTTATGGAATTTTTATTTACCAGCTATGCTTAACTGGGATGAAAAAGTATTACTTTTTATTACATTTACTAAATATATAACTTAATGATCTGATAGATATCATGGCAGATTCGTAAATTATATCAATTTAACTTTTACTTATAGTCGGTTCCAATAATTTTGGACCCTGGTCCCCATGTTTTTCCTATGCAGCCAGGGTCCAAAATTATTGGAACCGACTACAGTCTATAGCTACTATGTTAGTGATGTATTCCCTCATCTTGTGTAATGCCTTTTCACCTTTAATTATTTTTGGAAATACATGTATAATTATTATAGAAAGTGGCAATGCTTCGTTTTTCTTTTTCCTGAATTGTTTTTTAGTTTAAACCATTTTAATCCTCATTACAAATATTCTTAAACTTAATTGCAGCAAAGTATGTTAAACCACTGCTTTTTTATTCCATGACTTAAGCCTAAAATTTCAAAAAAAAAAAAAACAACACGTGATTTAAATAGCAAATATAGTTATGCTTCAGTGCATTTTTGTGCCATAATTGCATTAAATAATCAAGCTTAATATATAATCAATTTGATGCTACATCGGATCACATTACCTTTCAGAGATTAACTCAAAGATGCTTTCCTTTCACAAAACTTGTTCCAAAATGGGGCACAATGCACATGCCAACTACAATTTGTTTTGCTGGAATATGCACGAGCATTAAACCCCATTTTAGAACAAAAAATTAAGGAAGGGAATGCATCTTTGAGGTTATCTCACAGCAATGTAGCATCAAAATGACTTATCAAGCATGGTTATTTTAGCAGGTCCAATCCAGGAATAAAAAAAGATGGGATTTTCATTCCGTCTAGGCGTTTTGGTGGGGGTGGATGATTCAAAATATGGATTTATTTTATGACACGTTACGTGCAAAGCGAACGAACGAGGTTTCGGGAGGAGCCAAAAATGGCGTATTTTCTAAATGAATGAATGGAGAGAAGATCGATTTGGGCAAGGTTGCCATACCAACACAGACGTCAGTCCCGCCAAAGTCAATATGTGAAGTAGGGAAGAATAAGAAAGACTGATTAACATAATTTCACCAAAAGGAGAAAAAAATGTACGGGTTAAAACGGCGCCCTTGAGCCAAACACATACAGCACTGTGAAAACGGCACAAGGAAGTGACTCACGTTGGAATATTTTGTAAGAAAATAGTAATAATACCATGGCATTGGTACAACAAAATATCCACTGAGTATCAATGATGCAGTTACGAGAGCTTTATTTCGACTAGCACTTCGGTACAGTAGGCCTACATTCAACACATCGAAAGAGAGAGAAGACACACACGGAGCGAGAAGGTGTAACAGAAACAACTAAAATAATATTTAATAAAGAAAACCATGGAGGAAAAACATGGAGTGATTTTACTAACACTTCCCACAAGACTAACACGGTTTTACAGGTAAGCTGAAATTCAATAGCATTTTCTATATATTCATGCATGATTTCACGGTGATTAAGTACGAGGATGCGTGAATGTGAAAACGAAAATAAAACAAGTGTTAAATACGGTACTGTAATGGCTGCATGGTTAGCTAGATTTTTGTGCCCTTAAAATTGATTCATAAATGGCTATTAATTTCGCAAATTAATATTAATAATGCTTTGACCCACCCTGGATCCGATTTATTCAAGCAGTTTTAAAATAAAAAATATAAAAATGTACAGGCCAGTATCAGTGGTGATTAATTGTAGCTAAACGAGCATGACAACGCATGCATTTTTTATTAATTTAATTTTTTTTTTCATATTCAAGAAAATGTTTGCTACTTTTTGCATTGGTTATTATGCTGTCAATTTTGCTGTACATTTAACTGATTATCATAAGTTTTCACTCATACATTTTCTCGCCATAACTTGGCTAGATTAAGAGTTGCTAGATTTAAAAAAAAATAATGGTAAATTAAGTTTCTGCAACTATGGACTATCCATTTGACTGTCCATGTTGTTATGAACACCAATAATAATAGTAACAACGTACGTATTACATTAATATTTTATGACTATTGAACTTTCTATTTTCTATATATAAACTGCGGTATACGTATATGCCCTAGTTTATGGGCTAAAAATTATAGTTACCAATATAATTATCAATAACATTTAATCGTTGACTTTCACTGACAAAAACACAGTTTCTGGGCTCTCCCAGACCAAAATAAAAACTTTCTCTGACATTTCCATGCATTATATATTATTTAACATTGTTGATTACAATCTTGATAACGAAATATTTACAGAAAATCATGACAAAATTTGGATATTGTATTGTGCAACATTAAATTTTAATTAAAATGGCTATTTTGGCTTGTTTCAAATTTTTCCTGACTTTCCATGTCAGTGTGATTCCTGTTCTGGTCACATCAGCATTATGAATCCAAGTTATCTGAAGGACCGTTAACTAAGCACATGGGATTTTAATAAAGTATATTTTGATTATTTACTTTCTAGTTCATTCTTAAGTTGAACACGGTATAGGCCATCTTACTGTACACCCCTTGTATTTTTAACTAAGAGCTTTCGAGCATGGCTTCCGTGTTATAAGTGATTGCCTACTTAAAGGGGACCCTTTCCAAGATTTTTTTGTATTTTGTTTTTCTCTCCAAAATAAGCTTAACAATGTCTACTTATTATTAATCAGATTAAATGTTATCATGAGTGATCTAATAACAGCAAGGACAGAAAACAAAATAATTAAGTTTCAATGAGTTTAAAAAGCCACGCTACTAAGCATGCGCAGTTATATGGCAACATTTTTGCCTCTTTGGATCTTTCAAATAGCTAAACTTCAGACTCGTATTCCTCAATACATACACGGCATAGTTTAATCTATAGGGTTAATTAAACATTGTTCGAATTATTCAGCTGGCCAAAACTGCCTGATGGTATTGTTATCATAACAAAAAAAAGTCATGAAATTAATTAACCCTTGCCTCATTAGTTCATCTTATCAGAAAGTAAGCAGCCTTTTGCGTCATTGTCTAGAAAATTATCCTAAGTCTATATATATATGGTGTTACATGCAAGGATTCACAAGTTGAAAATATCCAATAGATTCTACGTATAAGAAAAGTTTGTTTCAAGAAGACCAACCTGAATTGAAAACAAATATCAAACTTGAAATATAAACCAAAAACTTCAGATTATATTCTGCACATTATATTCTAACGTTACATGCTCTCTATATGGAAAATATAGAAAGATCATAAAATTTTCCCAAAAAAATATAGAAATATATTACAAGAATTTTCGTACTAATATAACAATTTAATAGGATAATTTTAGACCACATTATATAATTTTGACATCATTTCTCTGAGATTATATACTCTATTACATTTACTGACAACGTATTAGGAAAATTATTAAACTATTTACAGACCCAGAAAACTATATTTTTGCAATGTAAACTTTCCTAGTTGGGCATAGGTCTAATAAGTTCAACTTTCGTGAAAGGAGAAATTAACCCAAACTATAAAATGCATAGAAACCTTAAATGAAATACTGTATATAAGAAAAATATAATTATAGATAATTATAATTATAATTATAATAGAAATGTGACGTAAATGGAATGAAAACCAAACCCTTGAATAAATAATTAGTAGATAAAATCTAATAAATATCTAGAATATTTAAAAAAAAATAATTGCTAAATATAGGAATCTAAAAACCTATTAGAAACAGCACAATTAGTTGCAAGTAAATAACTCATGGTCAACAATAACAATTAACTCATGGTAAATCAACTTTAATGCCAGACAGGACCCATTTCTATTGTCCAGAGAATTTTGTTGGTCCTGCATGGTAACAATTAAAGTACACTAAAATTTGCTCTCGTGCTTAACAGTCAGTCCACATTTAAATATTTTACTTTATTTGAGTATACTTTTTCTCTAATTAATTATAATAATTTGAGAATGATTTTATTCACTTGAGAATAATTTTAATATTTGAGAATAATTTTATCATTTGGAGAATAATTTCATCATTTGGAGAAAAATTATAATTATTTAACGTCAAGTGATGTCAAAATAACTTAAACTATAATATTATTCTTCAGATATTTTCAATTGAATTTCATTATTTAATTTTTAACTTGGTGTACTTCCATAATAATAATTACTTGAGTGTCCTATTCATCATTATAAATATTTATAAACCACACATAGACAGTAAAAAGCACTATAATTAACATTAAGTTAATTTTATTAAAAAACGTTGATTTATTTTTAAATACTATTTATTTGGCTGATTAATGTTACGGCGAGGAAGATAATAATAAGTCAAAGTGGAATCGGGATATTTATTATCTAAAGATAACTATATTTCCATCCAGTGTAAGTATAATTAACGCACAATTAACTGCGAACTGTTGTAGCTAATTATCACCCAATAAGTCACAATATTTAAGTGCTTTTGCTTTTCTCTGGTATAGTAAATAAATTTGAAAAAGTGATTGAACTCCAGGAGCTTTTAACTTCCAAATATGACCTCGAGTACAGTTAGTTTATAGCAGGTTAAAAAAACATCCTTCGCTTTTCCACCGTCGCAAATTTTTCAGACTGAACGAGCTAAGAAATCAATAAAATGTATTTTGTTTCTTAGTTTTTGGAACAGTTGAGGTCACTGGAATTCTCTTGTTTGTCTATATGCTCTTAAGCCTATCAGTGTTATTATAAATCCAGTCGAGATAATAGCAATAAAAAGAGGGTCAAACACAGAACATTTCGTCGTCAAGGTGTTTAGCGTATAGAAATAATGTTAATCATAACAACAAAAAAGCATGCAATCGATGAAGATAAAGGCCACTCAATAAACTATATACCAGAGAAAATAAAAAAAAAGGATATTTTGAGGGCATGCATCCAGGGGGAGCTTTTAACTGTCAAAACAGGAAAACATCCATTAAGAGCTCGCATTAATATATAATAAATAATGTAAATATTTAATGTAAGACCTAATTACACAGTATTATGATGCAATTTCCAAAATGCTAGTCTTAAACCTCTTTACGTGGTTTTTTATATTTTTAGAGAGATCTAGCCTTCAGGCCAATGCCCTCAAATAATCCCATGCATTTCTGACACAAACACAATGCTTTTCTTAAAATATGCTCGGGTCATTTTGAGACTATAAAAGGAAGCTCATCTCAATTTGAACTGGCTTTAATAAAATAACAAGCATAAAGTTTGTAAACAAACACTAACCAGAAAGAAATAAAAAAGTGATGAAAATATTAGCCTGTATAGAGCCCAGTACAATGCATGCATCACATTTATGCCAAACCTCCCTATGACGTCTCAACATGCATACAGTCCAACATACGTGTAACTAATTCACAAACTAATTTTTTTTAAAATAATTAACTGCTAGTTTCTCCAACAACATTTAAGTTTTAATCCTGGATTATCAAGAACATGTGACTGATTTGGGCCAATGAAAATTCAGGAATGTAAAGAAAATCTAAGATTAATGTTAATTAAATTTTAATTATTGTTGGAGAAACTTGCCCTAAAGCTATTTTCAATGCACTATTGCATAGAAAGAAAGTGACGCTAAAATAATGATTCCTATGGTGAACCTTTCTCCCATTACCAACAGATGGCGTTAAAATTTCTGAGATTTTAAGATACCTGATTCCTGAGATCAGGCAATAGGGTGCGTGTATTGCCCATGTTTTACATAAAATTTGTGATTTCTCCTTAATGAAAAGTTTTATTCTTACGTCTTATTCTAATGCCTATTTTTTAACAGCTATTTTCCCTGAATTTTCACATTCTCTGATGTTAGGGCAGATAGCAAGCCATCAGCCACCAGTCGTTTAGTCTTTAACTGCAATGCCCCATAATGAAATCTGTTTATCTATAATTTTACAATAATTAATTAATAAAATTAGACAATGGTTTAAAAATTTCACGTAAAATCAAACACGTAAATATGGCTTAGAGCTTCTGGCTGGCGGCTGATGGCTAAAGGCGTGCTAACGAAAGCTGATGACGCTAACTAAAATGACATTTCCACCAGCAAGCTTTTTATTGATTAAAATAATGAGATGAAATAATCTTTTTGCTACTGAATTTTTTTTACACCATCTATAAAGAAGATTAAAGCAAACCTTTGCCACGTGTTAGTTATTTTTATTTTTTCAAGGAAAATGCTGAACGTATATACGCCTTCACTCAAGATCCTGATGAGCAATAATGCAATTCCCAATCCAAATTTTATTTCTCATTACATATTCTCATCCAATATATCATCCAAATTGAGATTATAGATTGAGAAACAAAATTCACGGATCTTTTTACACCATGAAAGCCAAAGCAAACTCCCGGAAGTCTTTCTCCCTTAACACTAAAATAGAAAAAAAGTGTCGTTCATATAATTGAGAGCAAAAACAAATTAATGCCGAAGAATTTATCAAGGCCAATAAAGTTGACATTATATTAATTTCACATTTTTCAAGGAAAGATCTATGCCAATCGCACAACCAGCGCCATATTTCAATCCACAAACTCAAACAGATCCGGGTTACGACCAAGTTTTATGACGTACTTTATTATTATTAATCAATTTTCCAATGCGCATTATATCATAAATTTCGGAACCTATTAAGGACATTATGCACTTTGGGTTTACGGAAAAAGTAAATATTATTATGGGGGCTTAAAATTTGGTTTAAATATTTATGCAATAGAATTCTCATTTGAAACATTTTACAATAAATGGCTAAGCCTCCTTAATCCTTGCAATTTAAAGCTGATGGAGCATCTGCTATACAGAGGGCCTACATCAGAATATCATTGGCCTCCTGCCAATTTGGGACAAAAAAATCTAAAATCCAACTAAACCAGAGGTCGAGTATATAAATGGCAAATCTGTATTAATTACAATTAAAAGACCCTAAATCAAGATATTTATTTTTCATTTTTCAAATTAGATCCACTGGTCCTGAATATATTTGTACAATGCATGTTCTATTAGTTAGATCAGCATCGTCAGTATAGCTTTAAAGTTACCCAAGCCGCCATTTTTAGTAAGCTCGAAAATAACCACTAATTCATTCAATAGTATACATTGATAATGCAGCAAATGTTCATATACAATTCATATATTATTCGGAAAAAATAATATAAATTCCAATTTTTTTTGGAAAAAATATTTGTATAATAGTATAAGATTTCATCATTATTTGAAAATTATTTTGATATTTCTATTTAAATTATTTGGAAAAAATCCCATAATATTTAAAAATTAAAATTTTCCATATATGCTATATATTTATCACAAATTTCTTATAACAGCTCCTGTATTTAGGAAAAATCACAAGCGGCAGTCCCCCAGAAGGGGTCGGGGTATAAGCGCCAATATAATTTTGTGTCCAATCCGGGGGGGGGGGGGTGAGGATGTTAACCCCCTCCCCCCTGGGTACGCCTATGATTGTCACAGCCATTCATATCTAGTTAGTGTGTACATTTTAAATATTACTAGCTACAAGGTGGGACTTTCCCTTTATAAAATCCAATATAATATTATTTTATGTCAACGTTCTAAAAAAAAAATCACTTGCCAAGATGCTAACTTCCCCTTTAAGTTTGGACCCCAAAAATGTGTCCACAATGAATTATAATATAGCTCCCAGTTCCCCCCCCCCTTTCCACGTAACCCATGAAATATCTTAAACAGAAATAAATTACCCCTCCCCCATTCAATGTTCGCCAGTAATATACGAACGACCCCAAAAGAGAATAAAGCTAAATGGTTACTTTTAAGTCCATTCTCTTTTAAAACATGATACATGTCCTAAATGGCCATCGAAAACTTAAAAATCCTATTTACAAATTCAAGATTCAATGAACAGAAACCGATACACTTATGTCAACATTGACATTTTATAACCCCCCCAGAAAAAAATTTCGTGTTTACATTTACGATATGAACCAGCACTTAAGGTTCAATTAAAAAGCTCTAAAAATACCTTTAAAAGCCCCAATCGTCTATGCACAGGTGTTTGCTAGGAGGAGGGGGGTTATTACGTTCACAACACGTTTACTTGAGAATTGTAAAGTATACGAATGACGTCATAGTACGTCTGGTGGCCCAAAGATCTATCTCGCCCCATGTTACCATGGTAACTGTACATATGGATATCCGCCTCTCCTCGTCTTACCATTGGATGTTAGCATTTTGCGTCGAGGGTGTTTTTTATTTATTATGGGAGGATATATGTACATTGGATGATGATGATGATGATGATGATGGTGGGAAATATTTACATTATAAAAATATTAGTCGTTATTTCACACTGCATCATTTGCTAGCTCACGAGCTTACTTTTAAGTTGTTTTTTATTCTTCTTCTGCAAATAAGAGAGAGAGAGAGTGTGGCAATGGCAAGGGCCTTAGACAAGAGTTTATTTAATGAAAGGATTTTGAGAAAAAGGTCTGTATGAAAAAAACATTTTACTTATTTACGAATCTGTGTGTTGTGTGAATTTGTACAGGGTGGGTTGCAAGTTCTAAACTAGATTTGTTTTTAAACTAATATTATCCTAAATGGTAAACTCTGCATGGGGTAGGGGGAAAACTTTTGCAAGAATTTGACACCATTTTATGTTTCATTTATTTCAGCAATTTTTAGGTTATTTTATTTATTTATTTTGTGTAAATCCGTGGAGCATTCCAGAGCTCTAACCACAGAGAGTTCAACAAGTATTAAGTGGCAAACATGCATTGATTGGCATGTAAAGGGTAATGATTCTTTGAGTTGACGTATTAACCTTTGACCCATGATGGGTTTTTATTAAGAATTATATGCAGATTTTATAGCTAGCATGGTACCAGAGACGATACTTCCCAAGCAACATTCTAGCCAATGCATTTTTCTCCCTTTTATTTAGTTATGGGAGAACTATTGGGTTGATTATTTCAAAACTATATTCAAATGTTGTAAACAGTTTTACATAAAATTGCAAAAATTCACTCTTCAGTAAATATAAAATAATAAATTTGTGTCAATGGTGTCTTTATGTCTTGTTTTATGCGTGTGTTTTCACCTATGCAGCACAGGTCATAACCCTGTGCGTAAAATTAGCGCATGGTCAGCGATAACCCTTTGTATCCTAGTAAATCATGGGTGGGACGGTGGGCGCGTCGAACAACTTTTATTTACCTGTACAAGATTTATAAATCCAATAAGATTGGCTAGATTTTCTCAGGTTGTTTACATTTTGCAAATTAAGATTTTAAGAATGACAGGATTTTTTCAAAGATTTACAAAATTTAGTTTCTGTAGAGACAGAATATTTTGTAAATATTAAGACTGACACAATAATCGACGAGATTTTGCTTTCACAGGAATTTTCATTAAAATTGGTTACTTGGTTAATGTAGTCACATATATTATAAGTTTCTGATAAACTTTTAGCAAAGTATAGGCAGTACTGTCAGCCTGACAAAATGCATTCGTTATCATGCCAGTATTGTGATTATCATTCCTCGCTAGGCTTAAATCCCATTAAAATGTATTTAATTAGATTGACACTGAATATCATTATTATAACTTAAGCACAAATTTAAACCATATATTTGGCCCAAATACAATTTACAAAATGATGGGGAAAAAGAAATAAGCTGAAATGTGCAACTTTCTGCAAATGCATTTCACAAGTTTTAAATTTGCATCCACACGTAGAAAATTCTGAACTTGTCTTATTAGACCTATATATTGCATGTAATTCCAGGAAAACTCATACACAATGTATGAGCTGTATACCTAATAGTTTCCTAAGTTTAAACTCTGCTTTACATTTATGCAAATTTTTGTAATCTCAAAGCAATTCCCTAAGCTCATATTCAAATGGATGGTAAACCTGTTTAGGCCCAAATATGCAAAAATATTTAGGATAAACCTTTTAGTTAAAGGTGGACTGACATAAAGTACTGTCAGTGACAGTCAGTCCAAATTTAAAGGGACAGTCCCACTTTGAAACAAGTTGATTTTAAGGAAAAATAGCATGAAAAATTAGGATGGACATGGAAATTGCTATTGGATTTGAGTCTACTGCAACAGATCATTAGATAAAAGATCCTGAATACGTGGATTTGGATAAAAATAGAAAGTCTAAATTGGCGCCATTTCACTGACACTGTGTATCGCCTTCTACTGGCTATATTACATCAGTGCCATAGACATATACGTCCTAGAGGGCGCCACCAGATGGCACTGCTTGCTGAAAGCTATTGCAAAATGGCGCCTAATATGTATTTTGCAAACGTTGTAATTTCTTCAATATGGAAGCTTTGTTGCAATATTATTTTCACAGCCATTCATATCTAGTATGTGTGTAGCATTTAAAAATTACTTGTTACAAAGTGGGGCTTTTCCTTTAAGTTTAACTTTTAAACCTAACACCCTATTTTAATGACACAAAAGAGGGCCTATACTAAAAAAGAAAGTTTGCAGACGAAGCTGAAACTGGTTTCTTCGAAAGATCAATTCTCAAGTCCTTCCCAGTACGGTATATACGAGTATTGTTAAGCACCATTTCAGTAAATATTTGATTGCAGAAAATTCGTTTAGCACTAAGCCCCATTATTGCGACATTTAGGTCAAATGAATAACAATACAAAAGTGTTCAGCGCAAAATTCAATCGAAAAACCAATAAATTCATTTTCCAGCTCTTTTCCCTTTTCTCCCTATATATGCATCATCCATTTGAAAAAAAAATCAATTCAACTCTATTCCATATAAATGTCCATTTTAATATTTTTCAAAATGTAAAACTAAACAAATATTTGCTCGACGTACGTATTTAAACTTTAAAAAAAAATGCAGGAAGTGAAAAAGAATTCGAGGAAGGAAGGAAATGGCTTCAACCTTACTTTTTATCTATTATAAGAAATAAGACGTTTCGTTCGGTTCATCTACAAGGCATTTTTTATTGTACAGTAAAATTTAATTTGTAGTTTTCATTCATTTCAATCCTTGTATACGAGTACCGGGGTAGTCTATAAATAGACCACAATTCCCCCCCCCCCCTTCCCATGGCACTATGCTCTTATTTTCGTTTTGGGTCATTCATAAATTATGTGTGACCAACTATATTAGGGTCTTCACACCTCCCCCCCTCACCCTCTATCGTGAGATTTGGGAACATGCATAAAATTATGTTACCATTTTAAATTTTACCCCTCTCACCCTTTAAAAGTAGCAGCTGAACAGTTGCCATTTTAGGCGATTAGTCAATGCTACCAATGAGCGCAGTCCTGAATTCCCTAATCCTTCATGTTCATGTAGGGCTATTTTTAGATGACTCGGAAATGTTTCCAATGAGTGCAATCAAGAATTCCCTACTCTTGCTACGAATATCTTAATTTTACTAGAAGGCTAACCAAAATCATAACTTCCCCCTCCCCTCTGTAACCACATGTAACCATTTATCCACCTCCACACAGTTGGTGATGTAATTTATTTATCAGTTTTCAAATTAAATCATAATAAATTGCGAAATTTATGGATGACCCTTTGCAATCCATGAAAAAAATCCACAACTTGCCCATGGTTTGACTAACTTGCATTGAAATAAGTCAGGCTAGTATTTCGACCTGCCAAATAATTTCAACTGAAATATTAAAGGTCATAGGTCAAAATTAGCAGTGATTGGTAAACAAACCCAAAGAACTATGTATATATATATATCACTAGAGGTCGTGATATGACCCAACTATAACCCGATTATAATTAGAGAAAGACCTCCAGGTGAGA
>JAQIXP010001699.1:0-17368 GCA_034700285.1 Proteroiulus fuscus | reverse complement strand
CCTTGAATAGGTACCAAATATGTGCAGGGATAGGGTCAGAAAGAAGGAGAATTTGCAGATCAGATTCAGTTATCAGACCTGGAAATTGGGGAGGGGTTTGTTAGGCTCAAGGATCTGATGGCGTGATGAGATCCGATAGCCCTATATTGATCAAACTGGACATGTTACTGACAGCTAGCTAAGTACATGAGTTTCCTGTGATGTCACAATCAGATGACAACTCGCGTGACGTCAGGAGGCAGGTCTTCAGTTTATGGATTTTATTGACCGAGAATGAAACTTTGTGTCGTTTACAGATATTAAGGGTATACATGTAATATATTCATTAAATCTTAATGATAAATTGATAATCATATTTCTTTGCAAATGTAATTCTTGGAATTCTTCAGAATAGCAGGCTGTGAACATTTATTTAGAGAAATTAATTGGATAAAAAATGTTTTAGTGTAATTTGCATGCATGTTATATCGGTATGAAGGCAACTATATAATAATGCTTTAAACTTATAACATTATATTGATTTCTTGACTCATATGCCGGTACGTTTATTTGTTCTTCCTATATTGTACAACACCAGTGTGTACGTTGCTGCATGTCCAGCCGCCTGTTTGTGCAAAATAATGATGATGGAAAATAATTATATTAATTGATAGAATTTTAGTTTGACAATCTTTAGCATTATAATTACCAAAAGTAGGATTTTTCTCCGAAGTATGTACATTCCCCATCCTGTCAGGCGTGGTGGATCCACATTTATGTACCGCACATACATTTGATATTTGATTTTTACCTAAATATATAATTTTACACATATTTTGCTGATAGTAATACACGTTGTATATGAAAAGTTCCTATATTTTATACATATTTTTTAATTCCAATATATTTTGGCAAATTATCCAACATTTAACCCTTCATTTATAAGTTTCATAAGATTTTTTAATGAATCCCGATTAAACTTAATGTCAATTTCACCTTTTCTAAAGATTTGAACTCACTCAATGAGACCTATACCATGTCTTTAGAATGTGTTATAATCCATTAATGAAATGCAATAGTATAATGCCAATAGGGCATATAACAAGGCTCATACTGATGTGGAAACTCAGGGAATTCTACAAAATGAAAATTCCTATAATATTTCTAAACTTTGAAAAAACAAATTCCTACATTTGCTAAATAATAAAAGCAAACATTTGAGTATTAAGCATTATGTAAGTAGTATGGTAAATGTCATTTCACATTTGCGGGTTGATGCAGAAATGACATTTACTATACTATACTGATGTAGGCTGTACTTACAATTGAAGAATATGACAAGTGAAAACTGTTTGTCTTCTTCGAGTTATCATTGAGATTCCTTTGAATTTTTCTCAGTGTATCAAGTGAGGTCAATACCTTTATAAATTAAAAAGTACAGAAATATATTCATGGATTTTGTAGGAAAAATACATGTGTTTGTCAAATAATTATTTGGCAATTTCTTACCCTTTCATTTATGATTGATGCACACAGCGATTTGCCAATAAAGGTTAGCCAAAATGTGATAAGTGGCCAAAGTAATTCAGATTCCAATCCTTTGAACGATGTAGTCAAGTCCAATGCACGGGAAATTAATACTATGGTAATTATCTCGACTATGGTCATCACCAGTAAAACTTTCTTCGACATGGTTTCTACTAAACTCACCAGAACACATAATTTCTGGTGCAAATTTATGAAGTTATAGGCATCATTGTCAGCATTTTTCACGTCCCAAAATGCGTATGGGGCAATCTCAAAAATCACTTTTGAATTTCTAGATATGTCTAAACTTGGATTTTCAAGATTGTTAAAGTACTGAATGACGAGATAGGTTATTTGGAAATAAAACATCACAAAGAAAATGTGAGCAAACATAGTAAAAATTGGCGAATAATACAGAAATTTATTCAGGAATGCTGAATTAGTTTCTATTTGAGTGGTGTTTTTGATATAAGATCCAAGCCAAGTTTGCATTACATCCGCTGCCTCAATAGTATCTGTAATTTGCCATTTCAAAGTGTTTGAAGCTAACAAGCTGACGATCATAGCAACATATGCAAACAACATTATGTTTTTAACCCTCAAGAGCTGGAAAAATTGGCCAGAATCTTCCTCAATGAATTCCGAGAATATTTCTTCCATATATTTTAGCAAGTTTTTAATTTTTGCTCCATTGAAAATTAAATGGAGGTGAACAAATAGCAATTCAAATAATACTAATAAATATGCCAAATAGAAGCTCAGCTTATCTAATTCGGTAATATCATCTTTAAGCAAATGCACTATTACGTAAATTATAAGACACGATTTTGAAAAAATGTGAAATCCGCAAAAAGTGCTGCTACAAAATTTGCGAAGTTTACTGCACTTAGAAACGATGATTAAATCAAATCCCATTATGAAGAAAATCCAGTAATAAATCTTGAAAATTCTCTCCAAATAATATGATTTTTGTTTGAAATCATTTTTACTACTGTGAATCATTTTAAAATTAACTTATAAAGTAGGCCTACTTCAAATAATACAACTTCGCAATTGCATGAATAATACGCTCGTATAATGGACTGCCTCTGTACAGAATTATCAATGCATGTATACGTCTTCAGAAGCAATTGCACTTCACTTACCAAATATTTGACTGCAATAGACGAAAAATGCATTTATTTAATTGATCTGTGCGGTATTATGCAATATATATACAATTGTTATCACGCAATTTACTTATTAGCAATGTGTGTAAACATAAATGAATACTGGACAATTGTAGCTAATTTGTTATATTAATTAACTGATTATATTTTATCTAATGGCATATTGATGGGGGATTGAGGTGTTCCAATAAGTAAAAATGTGTCAACCGGTGCATGCAGTTTTCTCACTTATGATACTTTTAAGAATCATTGTGAACATGTTAGCAATGCAGTTTCCAAAAATTTATACTAATTTCAAAAAAAAATTATGTGTAACACGTTAATCAATTCATGTCAATGAATATACATGTTTGTTTAATTTTTTGAAGGGAAAGTCTTGACATGAAGCAAGTAATTTAAAAAAGAGACAAACGTTTGCTTTGATGGGCATAGAAATTAATATTTTGAGCATTATGTACCATGATTCAGAAATCATGACTTTTCAAAAAATTTTCGAATGGCACCATTTTATCATATTATTTTGTACTAAATGGCGCCATCTAGTAGATCCTTTTGTAAAGTAAACCATTGAAAGTGTATGTTCCTATATGTGCTGCATTGACAACATTGTACAGGTATAGCCAATGTTGTATTACATGTACACAATGGTTATGGGCCAGGAATATTTATATAAGCTAATGTGGCCAAAATTGCATGGTATATAGTTCTAATATTAATCAGTGGATGGCGCCGCATAGTATTCAAATAAATGTATACTTCCTGTAAAAAATGTTGTCTACCTTTATACGCTTTTTTTAAATATATATATGTTTATTGAATTTTGAGTCCATTTTAATATTTCAGTTTCTATGCCTTTCGTAATTTTTTGTCTTCAATTAAAAGAATAACTTGTTTCAAGATGAGAACTTTCCCTTAATGTGGAAATAATTTTATGGGTGATTTAAAAATGTTTTGTTGCGCATTGGGATGCTCCTTGGATTCCATATAAAATTCCCCAGTCTTTACAAGATTTATTTAAAAACCTGTCATCAGTAAGACCAGTCAGTGTTGTTCAGTGCTCTTGAAATCTTTGCAACTCGTGCCTCATTGTTTTCATTATAAATTATAAAATGCTCAGGCATTTGTTATTTAATGCCTTATAAGCTGATGTGCTAATCTTTCGTCATATGAATTTCTGAACGATTCTTCCCAATTTTGTACAGCACCAATATGTATGTCAATGCGTTTCCAGCGGCCTATTATGAAATGTAAGCATTTAATAACAAAATTGCAAGCTAATTACTAGTAAAAAATCAAATTGCATGCATGCATGCATGATGAGAATTAGGTTTTTTATTACCAGTAGCATTGTTTTTCTTCGAAACACATAGAATCCCCATCCGGTCAGTCTTGGGGGGTCCACGATGATGTAGCGCAAATAAAGTTGGCATTTAACTTTTACCTAAACATGGAAAGTTATTTATTCTATATAATATTGCATTTGAAAAACAATATAGTTATTGCCTATTTCCTTTTATGGACAGAACACTGAATAGTTTATGCAGAATCTTATAGTTTACGTTGTATTTGTATTTTCTGCAGAATGGATGCTGCACATTTTGCTATACTTATGAATATTTTTTGAGTAATGAATTACAAGCAATACCTGCAGTATAGTTTTTATGTAGAAACTGCACAAGAATCTCTATACAGAAACGTCACTGGGGTATTTTCTGTACAGTTTATGAGAACATTATGTGTATGCAAAGTTAAAATAAGTTGGCACTTTTAATATTTTCTTGTTCTTGAAAATGTTTCTTCAGAAATGTTTTAAATTAAGGGTAAAAATTTCTGTAGAAAAAAACCGACATTAATAGTCTACAGAAACCTAATCGAGCTTCATTACGACTAGAGAAATTTTTCAGCATTTTACATTCTTGCTTAACAAAAATGTACATTTTTCTGCATAAATTCTGAAAATCATTTTCTTTAGGAAATTTTTCCTATGGGCAATGCTACTGCATGCATGAATGTATATATTGATATACTAACGTTTGAAGAGAATATTAAATGAAAATTGTTAATCTTCCAATTATCTACTAATTTTCTACATGTATCCTTGATAGTATCGAGTGACTGCAACACCTATAGATAAAGTAAAGCATTTATTGAAAATTAAACTCATATATATAAATTAAAGACTAATTACAATTAATGTATTGTTTAGTTGTTAGCTTACCTTTTCATTGATCATTGATGCACACAATGACTTAGATATAAATGTTGAGCAGAATACCACAAGTGGCCACATTAATTCGGATTTTAAACCGATCATTGACTTGTTCAAATTCATTGCCCGGGTTACCAGTGTAATATTAACTATCTCAGAAATGCTCCAAACCATTGTCACTTTCCTGAATGTATTTTCTATTAAAGTCACTAAGGTACACAACTTTTGATGCCTTTTCAGAATTTGACAAGCTTCATTCGCTGGGTTTTTTATGTCCCAAAATTCAAGCGGTTTAGTATTAAATATCAGTTCAGAACTACCAGACTTTTTCAATGCCAATTTCTCAAAATTGTTAAAAAATAGAATGGTAAGAAAGTTGATTTTCAAGTAAAACATAACAATGAAAATGTGGGTAAACAGAGTTATCACTATGGAATAATATATTATCTTGTTAAATATTACTGGGTAAATGTACTCTAGTATTTTAGTGTTATTTAATATATTTGAAGCTAACCAAGTACGAGATATATCTATTGGAGTAAGAACTCCTGTGCTTTGTAGCAAGTTAACCAATTTCAGACCTACCAGGCCAGATAGCAAGGCTAAAAATAGCAAAAGCATCCAATTTCTAACCTTCAATATTTTGAAAAACTGTTCTGAATTTGTTTCAATGAATTCCGAGAACGTTTCATCCAAGTGATGCAGCAGTTTTCTCAGCTGTTGCCCATTCCAAATAATAAAAAAATGAATAAATAATAATTCAAGATCAGTTATCAAAACTGCCGTGAAGAAAGTAACATCAGGTAGTCTGGACATATCATCTTTAGTTAAATGCATTGCAACGTAAAATATCATCAAGCATTTTATAGATATGGCCAAAACACATAACATATTCCCAAAAATCTTCCGACATTTTCCACTATTTATGGATAAATCAACACCATTGGCAAAAAATACCCAATAATAAAACTTGAAAATTCTTTCCAAATAATAGGAATCTTGTTTTGTGACATTCTGTTTTCTATTTTGAACCATTTTTAAAAGAAATTTTAAGACTGTTCTAAACCATCAAAATGTTAAACATAATTTCCTTGTAGCAATGGGTTTGTGGATGCTAGGAACAATTGCAGTTGAAATTAACGTTTAAATATTTGCCAGTTGATACAATTTAATCGTATAATTTGATGATTAAATTGTTTTAGTGTTTTAATTAAATTGTGTGATCAACACACGATTGCACTTAAATTGAAATTGCTTATTCATTTAACAAGGTGATTGTCAACAAGTTAACAATTAATAATGGTATTAGATATACTTAAATTTTGTATGATCTGTTCAATATTGCCAAAATGCATTAGTAAATTTGCAAGCAACATGTTGTAACATTGTAGTGTCTGGCCATAGAAATAGAAAGATAGTGTCTGCATGACAATGACCACATTGCTAGACATTCCACAACAAATTCTGGAAAACCGTAAATTTGATATTTTTGTTTCTTTTCCTCTATTATTCTCAATTAGTTGGCATAATAATATTGTTCTCCAAAATATGCAAAATAAGCCTTTAAATATCTTTTCCAGGTTGTTTGTAAGAACTTTGTTTAGAAATATTATTGGTAGTTTTTCTTGCCATTTTGGAAGGTTATGTACGTAGTACTAGTGTATGTAATTTTATGCTATAGTCTTGGTTATAGTTTAAAAATGCACTCTACACACAGTAATAAACATCATTCTTTTTTAACTTTCGAAAAAGCATTGGACCTAATTCCTGCAGGATATAGGAAAAAGGAAAGTTTCAGTTATTGATGGAGCGAAATGTGTGCTTTTATGTCACTGTATTAAATTCATTTAAATGCAATTTTGATTAATGTTATGCAGGTTTAATGTTTATTCTCAGTTTACTTAATCTTTATACAATGTTTTCTTAAGCCTGAGCAAGGTTAAAATACATGGTTATTTGACATCAAATTTTATTTTGTGCTTATATTAACATTTACATAATATAGTAAGATAATTCATGAATGCATAGTAGTAGTATACATAGTTTCATCCATAACAGAGGTACCAATAGATGGTGAATCGCCAGTTTGCCCTCGGCCACGAATATTGTACAGAACCAAGACGTATGTTAGTACATTGCCAGCAGCCTATACATGAAAATAAATTAATGTAAATATACAAATTTGAATATGATGAGCCAAATATAAAGTTTAATTTATGAAAGATTTTTACCAATAGAATTATTCCTTTCCGAAGCACATAGAGTCCCCATCCTGTCAGACATGGCGGATCCACATTAACATACTGCACATACAGTTGACATTTAATTTCTGACTGAAATTAAACACAATATTACATTGGATTTCCTTTATACATTACTTATTAAATAAGTTTGGTTTCTCGTAAGGAGTATTTCCAAATTTTGTCTGTATTTATACTTACAATAGAGGAATAAGTCAGATGAAAATCGTTTGTCTTGAAATCATCGGGAAAGTTTTCGTCAGATTCTGTGATCATCTCCAGCGAACGCAATACCTTTAAAAATAAACGATATGCTGAATTAGTAATTGTGTTTAAGCATGATTTCAGTCCATGTATATGTCTGACATATTGAGATTTTGGTGAAACCCAACTTATGCTTAACCACTAAACCACGCTTCTTTACAGAAATATGATCAAGAATATATATATATTCTACAATATATCTACGTGTATAACTCTACATTTATAGAATAAGTAGGCCTATAATGTGACATTGAACAATTTTGTAAATCAATTGTGGATATAAGTTGCACTGTATATATAGTGTTGGCCTATAGGTTCGTTAGTTGCACGTTGGTTTTTTATATGCTAATCAAATATATTTTCAGTGGGCGTAAAAATATAACAGTGTATAGTTCATACTTGCAAGGTTATATGGATTTAATTTTAAAAGATGGATCTGTGCATCTTAGGCACATACTTGCAAAATGTTGACCTTACCTTATCATTGATAACTGCAGCACATACTGATTTCCAAATGAATGTAACCCAAAACAGTGTAAAAGGCCAGAGTAATTCTGACCACAGTCCTTCTAACGATACTGTTAAATCCATGGCTCTCGTCAAAAATACAATGCTAGTTAATTCGGCCAAACTCCATACTACAAAAATGTGAGTGAACGTTTCTTCTGTCAAAGTTAATGCTTTGCACAATTTTTGATGCCGCCTTAAAAAAAGCCAAATAACATCTGCCTTGCTTTTACTGTTATTCCAAGCAGTATTTGCTTCTGGATTAAGAGCAACTTGTGAATCATTGGATTTTGTTAAACTCAGTTTTTGGAGGATGGTGAACAAGTAAATGAAAAGAAAACAGATATGTAAATAGAACATAACGATGAAAATGTGGGTGCATAGGGTCGTTATAACGAGAAAATAAAACAATTTTCCAGCACTGTCTGTAGTTATGGAAATTTTGGCATAATTTGTAAGAAAAGACGAGAGAAAGGTTTGCCCAGGAAGAAATTTCGTAACGGGCTTGAATGTGCATATATCTGTAATTGTGTAACAAATTAATGATATAAAAAGCATCAAAAGTGAAACGTTAACGGCTATGGATATATTACGGTATTCCTTTGAATTCTTGCCAATAAACTCTGAGATGATTTGGTCTATTTCTTGCAAAAGTTGTTTCAATTTGTTCCCTTTTACGAGAAAAACAAAATGGAGGAATACCAATTCAATTTCGATCAACAGAACTGTGATATAGAAGCTCATTGCTGAGAGCTCGCAATCAACATTTTTCAGAAAAAAGATTAAATACAGTGAAATAGAAACTCTCAAACTTAGAGCAAAGGCATTCAGAAAAATTAGGCAAAGCTTTCGATATTTGCCGATTTTCGTTATGGATATCAAATCTAAACCATTTAAGAAGTAAATCCAATAATATAATATGAAGACTTCCTTCAGGTTAGATTGCGCTTTTGGAACAAATTTGGTGGACTTTTGTTGAAACATTTTGGAGTACAGCTGCAAATTAACACGCACTGAACTGTCTTAATGCAATTGCTGCACTAATTTTGACTTAGCAGTGGCATTGAAAAATAATTGATTGAAGTAGCGATTAATTGTATAAATGTCAGAAAATTGATTCAATGAATTTATTTTGTGTAATATCAACACAACATAAGACATTGATGAATGCAAGCATACACTTAAAGGATATTGAATAATAATAAACAATTATTGATATCTTAATTTAAATAAAATGATATATTATATTGTCTCAATATTTTAATGGCTAGTACAGTAATGTGATGAATAAGTAAGGGAAAAAATGAGAAAGGCCAGATCTGAAGAACTTAGCATATCATGTTTGTAAAGAAAATGTTGAGTAGCTTGCATTTTTATAGAGTATAATCTTTTTTCATATAAATTCGTGCACCACAATTTTGAAGCACATTTACTGAAGGAATAGTTATATTTATTTTTCACACATGTGAAATAATTTGCATGTTTTCTGCATGCCTGCATAGACTTTAGTTAAAAGCTTGCAAGTATAAGATAATTATGAAAGCAAAAACATAGCAAGTAATGTTATTACTTTAATACTCTAAATACACATGTGAACTAACAAGTAGTTTATTTTTAAATTGGATATATTTCAGGATATATGCAGATGCTTTTTCAGTATATGCATTCAGCAGCTTACACTTTACATTTCTTTAGTTTTTTCCACAAGCATATTGGTAATGGTGGTTCCACCACTGATGGTTTATATGAAATATTGTAACCTGAAGTACCAGAACATACCAACATGTTGGTTCCAACACATCACGATTTACTAAATGTTGGTTCCTACATAGAACCCACAAATATTTTAGAAAAGATACGAAAAAAATAGTTCAAAATGAATTATTTTTGAAATTCAAAATGGACTTTAGCCAATTTTGTTTATTTTCGTGTATTTTCAAAATGAAAATAATTTTTAGAAACAGTGATTTTTAAAAAAGTACTGATACATAACTATAAAAGTAACACTAAATCGAGAAATATAATAAGTCAAGGGTTATTTTCTTTTAATTTGTTGATATCATATATTCAACTGGAAAGAATGTTTAAAATATGGAGTAGTTTTAGTGGCCAAGTGTGTGTGTTATGAAGCTTTAACTCTGCATCTTAAGCACATCATTGCTAAATATTGGCCTTACCTTATCATTGATAACTGCAGCACAGACTGATTTCCAAATGAATGTAATCCAAAACAATAGAAAAGGCCAGAGCAATTCTGACCACAGTCCTTCTAACGATACTGTTAAATCCATGGCTCTCGTCAAAAATATAATGCTGGCTAATTCAGCCAAACTCCATACTACAAAAATGTGAGTGAATGTTCCTTCTGCCAAAGTCACTGCTTTACATAATTTTTGGTGCCACCTTAAAAACATCCAAACAACATCTGCTTTGCTTTTTCTGTTAAGCCAAGAAGTATTTGCTACAGGATTAAGAGCAAGTTGTGACTCATTGGATTTTGTTAGACTCAGTTTTTGGAGGAGGTTGGACAAGTAAATGAAAAGGAAACAGATATGTAAATAGAACATAACGATGAAAATGTGGGTGGTTAGGGTCAGCGAAATTATAACATAAAATATTTTGGCTGCAACATCTGTATTTATGTGAATTTTGGCATAATTTGCAAGAAAAGACGCGAGAAAGGTATGCCCAGGAAGATATTTCATATCTTCTAAGGGCTCCATTGTGCAGATACCTATAATTGTGTAACCATTGAACAGAATAAAAAGTATCAAAAGTGAAACGTTAACTGTTATGGCTATATTTCGGTATTCCTTTGAATTCTTGCCAATAAACTCTGAGATCATTTGGTCTATTTCTTGCAACAGTTGTTTCAATTTGTACCCTCGTACCAGAAAAACAAAATGGAGGAATACCAATTCAACTTCGATTAAAAGAACGGAGATATAGAAGCTCATTACTGAGAGCTCGACATTAACATTTGTCAGAAAAACGACTAAATACAGTGAAATTAAAATTCTAACACTCAGAGCGAAAACATTCAGAAAAATTAGGCAGAGCTTTCGACATTTGCTGATTTTCGTTATGGATACCAAATCTAAACCATTGAAAAAGAAAATCCAATAGTAAATTAAGAAGACTTCTTTCAGATAGGAAGATTGCTTTTTTCGTACAATTTTGGTGGACTTTTTTTGAAACATTTTGGACTGCAACACTGCAACTGCAAATTAACACAAACTTTGACCAATCTTAAGGCAATTTCTGCACTTGTTTTGACTTTGCAATGCAGTGTCATGGCATTGAAAAATAATTGATTGAGAGCCATCAATTGTATAAATGTCAGAATATTGCTTCAACAAAGTCAGGTGGATCATGTATAGTGTGTAAATCAACACAATAGATGACGTTGATGAATGCAAGCATATACACTTATGGGAAATTAAAGAAGAATTGATATCTTAATTTTAATAAAACGATATATTAAAATGTCTCAATGTTTTAATGGTGTATATGTACTTGAAAAGTAAGGAAACATGAGAAAGACTTTTGAGTAAAATAAATAGGTTAAATAAAATTTCATATCTATTATACCATGCATGTATAATATGAAATTATTGACCAGATTTACAGAAATTCGATCTTTATCTGGATAGGTGATGCATGCAAATTTATTACTATATATACCATACTTAAAATATATGTATATGCACATGAGATTCAACGAGCTGTGTGTTTTTAAACTGAGTATATTACACGATATATTATAAGCACATTTTGAATTATATTTAGAAATGGATATTTTTCAATGTTTTGAAAAATGCAAAGTAGCACTATAGCATATATTATACACTATCAGGATGTGCATGGGTTCCATGAAACCTTTCATATTAAATAATTTGCAAATGATTTTTTTTGTTATTCATCATTCACATTGTGCTGCTTAAACTTTACATGAACTATAGTGTTTTCCCAACAGCATGATGCTTTGATGGTTTCCGTGCATTGGAACTTGGTACCTGTATTTACCAGTGTGTCGGTTCAAATTCATCTCCACAAGATCCTATATTTTGGTTCCTATACAGGAATTCACAAACTTTTTAAGAAAGATACTAACAATAATTGGTGTGGACTTCGAATAGTTATATTAAATTACTTTATTTTTCCATGATTTCCAGGTCTATATGAACGAGTTTACACATAAACTATATTGTTTAGCTGCAAAACGTTGGGGAGCGAAATAAAGTGGGGGGAAATATTTCAAAATGAAAAATTCTTGAACTTTTAAATACATTTTAGGCGAATTTGTTCATTATTTAGCCTTTGGAAAAGAAAGTCATTTTTCTATATATTTTGAGAAAAGTTGGACTTGGACCATCATAAACGAATATCTGCATGGATTTTTTATCCTTTTCAAATATGCATTACCTTTAACCAATATTTTTCAACATGATGGAACCGGTAGTAGCAAACACTTGCAAGGATGTTGCGTTCTCAAAATATATCTTACCTTGTCATTAATCATTGAAACCACCAAATGTTTGTAAGCAAAAGTTGACCAAAATAACAGTAAAGGCCATGTCAATTCAGATCCTGTGTTATAAGATGAACTTGTTAGATCCATTGCCCTCACCACAAAAACAATGGTGGTTACTTCCGAAATGCTCCAAACCAACAAAGCTTCCCTGAACGTATTTTCAATCAAAGTCACCAATTTGCACAATCTTTGGTGATCTTTGAGAAACTTATAAATCACAACTCTGGACTGTTTCGATGGAATTTCCACTTCATTAAAATCTTCAGGTCTGCTTACATAGGGTGAATCTAAGTCATTCATGTCTGGGCCTTTCAGTGTCTGCTTTTGTAGCACGACAAAATGTAAGACAACCAAATAACAAATGAATAAATAGAATGTGACGAAAGTAACGTGTATGAAAGCTGATGCAAATATAAAACCATCAAGTATGGTGTCTGCAATATCATGACTTAAATAGGTGGACACTATTGCCAGGTTTCCACTGTAACGGTATGTTTCATCAACGTCTGGAGTGTTAAGCATATACTCCATCATTTTGCCAAAAACAAAAATGAAAATTGAAATCAAGAATGAAGAACGTAGTAAATTCTTGATTCGACTGATTTTGCGCCATTCTGAAGAATTTTCCTTAAGATTTTCTGAGGAAATTTCTTCTAATTCGTGCAGAATTTGGGCTATTTCCTTCCACTTAATACGGAACATAACCTGAAGAACAGATAGTTCTATTTGAAGTAGCATAATGGATATGAAAAAACTCATTTCTGAAATTTCCATGGCGTCATTTATTAAATGAGAAATTGTGAATAAAGCAAAGTAACTTTTCATAGTCAACAAGCTAATGTTGGCGAAAATGATGTATATTTTCTTAATTTTTTTTAGGCTTTGTGAATTCTTCATCATATCAATACCCAAGAACAAAAAAACCCAGTAATAAGCATCAAAAATTTGTTCTGTTTGAAAATGCTCATTGGTCGGTTTGGGTGCTTTTTGCTGAGCTTTTGCCATTGTGCTTATTTCAAAATAGTACGTTATTAACTGCACAGCAAGAAAATAGTTATACTTAATATTCAAATGTACAATGAAAAGTAAGAGCGTAGATTATGTTGGGCAATATAACTTGTTATTGTTTAATTTGTTATAATTTCTATATTGAACACATGTCACTTTTTATTAATATGTTTAATTTGGTTATAGGCTATAAACAAATAGACTCTCCTTTGTTATACTTACATACATTAAGAGAAACAATTTGTTATTTTTGTGTTTTTCATTTTTCAAGTTTTTACAGTTTTTTGTATAGGTACTGTATATTTTTTATGTTATTGGTGGGTACATTTCAAGCTTTGAGTAATTTCTTTTAAAATAATTACGTGTTGACCTAGAATACTTACGAATAAAGTAGTTAATTTGAATTACTTATAAAAGTAGTTCAAATCACTTTTCAAATTACTCACGTAAAACCTCTGAAATTGGTTATCTCTATAACTACCATAATGATGCTCATTGGCATATGTTTGTGGAGATGTTCCACTTCTCATCCCTAACTACAGGTCGAACAATGACAAACCTTGGGTAAAAATGACTGCAATGACCAACAGGTCTTGATCAAGGACCTAGAGTTAAAAGCACTAAAAAAAATTTGTTTTCAAAAATTGGGGGTGGTTACCATGCTAAAAACATGAAAGGATCAACAAAAGGAGAAAGTAACGGGACCTTGAACCTAAGTTGTCAGGCGCGGATCCAGGGGGGGGGGGGAACAGTCACGGGAGTCATGACCACACCCAAAATGTTCAGACTCAAACTAGTAAAAAATTGAAAAATATGCACTTTTGGTGATTTTTAGCCCATTTTGGAGTGTTTTTTTAGAAAAAAAATCGCCTGTGCCGCTATTTTGTGTAACTTTTTTCTATGATGCACGAAACCTTTTAATTTTTGCCTATGGCCAAAAATTTTGGAACATTTTTTTGGGTCGGGGCTCCACCAAAACGGATTTTTGGGTGCGGCCCTGACCGTGACCCCCCAAAACCAAAGTCTGGATCCACTAATGTTTGTTGTTTAAACTTGTTTTAACATGTGATTAAATAACCTAGGAGCTTATTATTTAGTTACTCTCTAGTAGAATAGATGTTAAGATGTCCTTGTCATGTGAAAACAATTATTTTCAAGTTATTTTTATAAGTAAGGGAAAAGCAAAATATTACTATCAAATACTAAAATATATTACTGTTTCACTTCTCATGAATCAAAAACTGGTTATTCTTAACTTGGCTGCTACTAGCCTACTATAGTACCATATACTCTTAGCTAGCTGTGGTAACTGTTACCATTGAATGAGTCTTTGTTTACTTTCACATTTTATCTATACAATCATGTTAGTGCAAATGGATCAACTAGATTCAATCATGGTCAGTGAGTTAGCTGATTGTTTTTTGCATGATATCCACTTTAATTTTCCTTACATGCAGTGAGACTTCACATTTAACATAAATCACTAGCTTACCTGACCATTTATTTTAGAAGCAGATAGTCTTTCCAACAAATGTCCACGAAAACATTATCAGCGATAAGGATAAATCATAGTTGAAATTCATGGAAGCGTCCAAGTTCATGGCCCGAATAACCAGTATTATGGAAACCAATTCAAAGAAACTCCACAAAACTGCGACCCTGCCAAATATATCTTCAACTTTGTCGGATCAAGTTGCACATAGTTTGGTGGCTTCTTATGAAAAGTACATAAACAGGGTCTTTTGAGTCGCTTTTGGTACATTTGCCAGAATCAAGGGACATTTTCCGCACTTTTAGGAAATTTATATAGATGAAATGGTTGATGGTTAAGTAAACACAAACGAAAATTATGTGCATATGTCCCGCAATGAGAAATAATGCCGTAAAAAGCATGTTCAAATATATTTGAACAGGACTGTTAGGAACTAACCACTTGGTGACCACTTGCATGGCAAATCGTAGAGATTACAAATGCTATGTTGGCTAACAGAAATCCGATTCCGACCTGCCAGCGAAATCTGCTGTAAAGCAAAGGGTCGTGACCTATTATGGCCAAACAAGCCTCGTTTAAATCATCTATTAATTTTCTCAGTTTTTTGGAATTGAAAATGAAAAATAAGTACATTATCAAACATTCATTGTACTTCACGATCGTGTTGACAAAGTTGATGATTTCTGCAAAGGACAAGTTGTTTTGGTTGACCACTAGAAAGATTGTGGTGACCAAGGAAAGGCCTGTCATAAATCCCATGAAAAATGTTTTAGCAAATTGACTGTAAGTCTTACGGCAGCACATTCTGATTGAATGATAACCCGTGCTAATGGTTAAGTCAATTCCACACCAAACCATGCAACATAGAACCATGTGGCTAATTCTGTGAAACGGTGACATAGCTTGACCCTTGACTTTCACAGGGCGTGTTGGTTTGATATTTACCTCGAAAATAGGACGCATTTGGGAAATTTTAGAACTCATTCTAGATTTTTGGAAAAATTGTGAACGGTCTTTCTCACGTGCAATACACTTGAATGCTTTGAAAAGACTTGTCATTTAATATTATTGATTTACAATATATTGCTACTTAGTTTAACGTTGCATTTTACTGAAATTATGAAAATATTTACAATACAAGTTTGGATAAATTACATTTTGACAAATTAAGGGCGCACCCTTAAACAGCCTGGAAACAGTACCCTTCATTTCCTTACAATTTATGCTTTTGGTATAGTTAATATAGACTAGGGTTCTTACTGACCTGGAAAGTCAGGGAACAGCAGCTTTGTTAGGGAAACTCACTTGTCAGTGAAAACTTCAAAATAGTCAGGGAAATTTAATAAAGTCATTCATATGAGATCCTCAAGGAAGTGTTGATTTGTGAGAAAACATTTTGCATTTTTATTTTGTAAAAATACTTCAATTAATTTTACAAGATCCATTTCTTGGTGGTTTTTGGTTACTTAACTTACTTATGAATATAGTTCACTGATACAGATTTGTAAAAATGTTTAGACCTGCCTTTAAGTTATAAACTTTATTGTAATTATTATAATATATGATGTACTAATTTCAGAAGTTGTTTAATTTGCTAGAAACTAATGCTTGCTGAAATGCAAGAAATATATGATATTGCATGACAGAACTTAAATTTTAATGCACACAGCAATAAAAACGAAATGCATTTCCCTTTTGACACCTTGATATTAAAAATTGTTTTGTTGAATCATTAAACAAATGGATTATCCATTGTTTATCCTCATAATATCACCTATACTATTGATTGGCTATCAAATGTGTTTTCAGTGCAGTATGGTAATGTAATTATATTCTTAAAATTGTTGAATTTAAGTTTTGTTTTATGTTCATGCTATTGGATACAAAACAAAACTTAAGTTGTCAATAATTTGAATTCAGAAGTTGTAAAATAAAAATGCATAAATTATCTAACTTTTCTACAAATTCTTAATTTTAAAAAAAATGTCATATAGTTAACTTTTAGGACTGCCTTAAGTTTGTTTTTTTCATGTAAAAGAATTGTCACACATATGATTTTGCATTGATATAGTTCTATTGATGGACTATAGAAAGTATTATAATATATAATATACAAGTTGAAAGTTCATTTTCAAGAACTGACTGCCTGATTGAACATTTTGGGTACTTTTGTGATTAACTTCCCACACTGATCTCTATATAGAGATTGTGTTCTACAGAACACAAGTGACATCACAGACTCTGCAGAAGCAGATATACGAAAATGTACTGTTTAGAAAAAAATCATGTTTCCCTCCCCCCACCTCCTCCCTCCATTCTTCCAGTGTTGAAACTTCCCCTAAATTTAGATTATAATTGTATATGACAAAGGCACTTACCTGCTCATTAATTACAGAAGCCGATATGTTTTTACTCATGAATGACCATACAAAGTTGAAA
>JAQIXP010001698.1:0-17371 GCA_034700285.1 Proteroiulus fuscus | reverse complement strand
TCAGTTTGAAGAAAACGAATTTAACATGGAAATTCCCATAGAGGCATGCTCTAAAAAGTGTGGACAGCCCCCTTAATGATTAATTGGTAAGCTCAAATCAAATTAGAATTTCCATGAATTTTGTAATTTTTATGCTCTTTTACCTACAACCAACTTCTTTCAAAGTGGGAATTTCCCTTTAAGTCTGCTGAAAATATTAATTTCTATGCCGTTCTTAACTATTGTTTGCCATTAAAGTGAGAGCTCGCTTTAAAGGTAGATATATATTGATCGAATTAACCGATTCCTAATCAAGATCTTTAACGTTATTGGTTCTTTAGAATTCTCCAGTTCACTCTTTTGTTGAACAGAGTATATAATGTGAGGGGATGTTTGGCATCAAACTGCATGAGGTCTCATGCCTCAGCAAGCAACATAGCACGCAACATCCTAAAGAAGAGTGTTGCGTCCTATATAGCAGTATACATACAGAAATATAATGCAATATTAATTGGTGGTATATATAGCCATTAGTATTAATCATATAATGGGTTTCCATTTTTACCAGATGTTATTATTAGTTGGATATGGGCCAACTTCTTCTGTCAAACAAAGAGGGCGCCCTGCATGGGCAAATGATTTTTCTTTCCATTTGCATGCAAAATATAACATATTTTAAAATATAAAAAACAAGATTATATATTTTGAAAATATGGAATGGAATTGAGACGTGTAAAAGATTTTGGAAATATATTTTGAAATACATTTACGAATATATTTTAAAATGTATGTGCAGCAATACATTTTGATAACCAAATCGGCAATGTTGTCTACAGAAAATCACAAGCTGTATACATATCTTGCCAGTATTTTTGAATTTATTGAATATATAAATTTGAAATGCAATGCAGACCAGTGTATCTTATTTGAGTTTTATGGTTATGTCCAAGTGTGGTATGAACTGACCAAAACATATAGTTAAGACTGAAACTTTTAACCTAAAAAGGCCTATACTGGACTGCATGTATAGATAATACGGTATATATTTTATTGATAGAAGCTACAAAATGTCACTTTTATGCTTTGCTTTAGAAATATTTATACACTGCAGTCAATAAAATACCACTATAGATCGAAATGTATATACTTGTGCACATGTGCATAAACCAAGTTCCTTCTTTGATGCAACTTTCGCTTGCAAATGTACTTAAAGAAGTATACTGTTGCTAGGCTTATTGTACATTAGAAGTTGAACCATGGCCATATATTATTGTTGCGGATTTATTGAGGTGATTTCTGAAAAACACTTTTTATGCCTTCCCATATATATGAAAAAATTTTAAAACATTCTGGGTAAAATGTTTTGTGAACATTTCCCGCACAAACTCTCGTTCTGAATTTTACTGCAGAGAGGCACATGCATGCAGAATTTCTGCATACAAGATTATACAGAATCTGCATGTGTACTATTAAGTTTATGCAGAATCGACTCTATGAGTTTTCTATATATGCAGATTAATTTATACAGACATATTTCTACATAAATTATTCTGCTCATGTAGAATCTATATAACATATGCATAACGTTAATTCTATGCAGAATCTCTACACGAGAGTTTACAGGAATTTTCCAGATTGATTTATACTGAAATATTTCTATACATAAATTATTCTGCTTATGTAGAATTTCTGCATAATGGTTTATGCAAACTTTGCATATAGTTTTTTGCAGAATCTCTATACATGTATTCCTGTGGGGTATATAGTTATGCAGTTTCATTCAGGTGGGATTGCTATAAATAGAACGGATCTTTTATTAAATTAACGTTTAGTACTTAATCCAATGCCGCTTGAAATCGAATTTTATACTCTAAAAGATGAAAAATATCAAACATGTTCTGTATAATTACGTTATTTATCTCAGATGGATTGATAAAGGAACTCGACTGAAAATAGTTAATTTTTATTTCTCAAACAAGATTGTGTTTTAATTAGTAAAGAATAGCACTCGATAGGTATATACTCTATATATCATTATGGTATGTTTCAAAATTAATAACTATTGAATTGGTAATTATAAATTAAATTTCAATTTCTATACAATTTTCTTCCCTTCCCTCTTTCTTACAACAAATGTTTGAGGCACGTACAAGGTGGGACTATCCCTTTAATTTTTTCGTTTGACTTTATCATAATTCAGAAATCCTGAGTTTTCACAAATACATAGATGCATGGCACAATATTTTACCATATTATTATAAAAAATGACTGGCGCCATCTAGTAGCTAGTTTTGTAAGTTCATGTATAGCTTCACTTTTTATAAATTGGATAGTTTTATGCATGCAGACCCAAAAGTTAAAAGTTCATAAAATTTCATGCTTACGTCTGCAATATCTGAAAATGGACCCAATCTTTTACATACATTAGTATACGTTTCATATCAATATGATTTTTGAAGGCAATTTTTACATTAAAATATGCTATAGTCGATAAAATGCAATTCAAAATGTCCTAATGCACATATGCGAAGTTCGGCCCAGCATTCAACATGCCTTGGCTTACAGAGTTAATGTCGTTCCCATAAATGTGCAGATAAAAATTTTATACGATTTGAATCTGAAAATCAGAGTTTGAAACGGGAGTTTGGCAACTTTCCAACTGAATAAACCTAGTTTTTTTTGCAGATGATTTAGCTGAAATCCAAAAATCTAATCAATTTTTGTAATTTTTTTCCATCATGTATGGTTTCATGCATGTGGTTTTGCTGACATTATTCTGTGGCTTTTATTGAAATTAGGCTGCATGCAAACTGATTTTTTAATAACCAATCGTTATTCTGAATGGGATATATATGTTTGCTATTTCTGTAAGAGAAGGCAGTGTGACCAAACACAAATACTGCCTATTTGTCCCTACCTTCTGTGTGTTTCCTGTTGGTAACTCCTTATATCTGACAGCATTGGAATTTCACTTTATTTATTTTAAGTCTCGTTTAAAAATACACAAAATTAAAATAATTTCGTTAAATGCAATCTAGGAATTTATAAACAATCCACGAAAATTCTTAATTTCTAGCTTTCTGAATAATTCCATTTTTATTGTATAATTTTAGGTCTATGCAAAATTATAGCTAAACTAAAATATTTATTTTTAAATAATTGTTAATCCAGTGTAGGCCTACCTGTGACGTCATTGTTGGCCGTCAACTTAACAGATATTTCCCTCCCCCCCCACATAATCTGAGGTCCAAAAATCAGAAAACCCCAGAAATTCAGGAAAACTCAGGAATCAGATATACTTTTGATTGATATAAATATTACAGAGTGGTTATTTTCTGTTCCCTAATTGATAATTCCACGCAAAAAAGTTTTAGTATTTCTATATATAATTAATTGGATATATGCAATCATTAGGTACATCGCATTTTTATAGAGCTATTACATATAAAATATAATAAATGAGGAAGCTGCTTCCATTATTCAATACTGGAAGCAAATATTATGAGCTTTTATTAGGGCAATTCATATAAAATTGTACCCCTTATATAACATGCATGTCTATGGAATATTAACCATGTTACACGTTGAGTTATATATAATACCTATGCCTCATAAATATATATACTAAATTCGTGAGTAGTGAAAAAAAAACTTTTATTAACTGATTTCAATATGTAAACAATACATTAATGTCATATAAACTGAGGTCTGTAAGTCACCGAACATAGCTATCGAGCGACCTAAGAGAATAGTTAATGGAGATTTTTTTTTCAAAAAGAAAAGTTCACAGTTCACCCTTCACTTTTCAAACATCACACATCCCACTACACACTTCATAGTTCACAGTTTGCAGGTCACAGTTCACAACCGTAATTAGTTCACATTTCACAGTTTTCGATTCATAACTATATATAGTTCAGTGTAGGTTCACAGTTTACAAATCGTAGTTAACACATATCAGAGCCCACACTTCTTATAATTAACACTTAACAGTTCGCCCTTCATAGTTCAGTGTAAGTTCACAGTTTATGCTGCATAGTTCAGTGTAAGTTTACAGGTTATGCTTCGGAGTTCAGTGTAAGTTCATAGTTCTTAGGGCATACATTAAGTTCACAAAGCTTAATTAGCACTTTAAGCTCACCCGTGACACTTATTAATTCACACTTAGCAGTTCACGCTTCATAGTTCAGTTTACGTTTCTTACTAGTTCAGTCAGTTCATGCTTCATAGTTCAGTGTAAGTTCACAGTTCAGAAGTCACACTTCACAAATCATAGTTCACACTTCACAGTTTACATTCACACTTCACAAATCATAGTTCACACTTTACATGTTTACATTCACACTTCATAATTCACGATTACACAGTTTACACTTTATAATTGCAGTTCACAAATCTTAGTTATCACTTCATAGTTCACAATACACTCAGGTTGAAGTTTGAAGCATGAAATGCATAGGTGGATCCGCTTATGGTGAAGCGTGAACTATGAAGTGTGAGGTATAAAGCATCAATTATGAAGTGTAACTTTGAAAAAAAAATTCCATAAAGCGCTTAGTCTAAAGTCTCAATCCGCAGCTATGTTCGGTGACTTATGGACCTCACTTTTTAGATTAAAAAAACCAAAATTGCATGGATATGTGTACATTATTTTAGCATACCAAATTTTTGAATTTGGCACCAGATTATCATATATACAAGAATTGGATTCTTTCTGTTAGGCCCATTTTTCTTCTGAGTGATAAATTCGCCCCCAAAAGTAGACCTTAAGTGCAATCAATACCACCAATTGGACCATGAAATTTATATTTTTAAAAGAATCTAAACTCTTATTCAAAGTTGTGCGGAAATTAAATGTTGTTGGTTGGATATATAGGTGGAATTTCATATAGATTCCTGAGAGCATTTTTATGGCATAACACTTGAGTTTTTCTTTTCATTTATAACATCTTTTTCTTTATTGCTGTTCTCATCCATCATTTTGACCTGTCCAGTATGCTCATTGTAACAATATAAAAATGTGGAATTGTGACGTTGCACTTGAGATCCTACATTTCTTCTTAATGGTTCCTATATTTGGGACGCATGCTTGGCTGACTTTTCATTTAATTTGACCAATATCATTATTATTTGTCTTCTGGAGTACAAATTGAAGTTTTTGTTTACAATGTTTAGCTATTTTGGTAAAAATAATGTTCTGGAAAAGTTTAGGGATAATATAATTTTGTTCAAAGATACAAGCTAGAGTGTTTGTGTTTATTAAATAAAAGCTATAATAGCATGCATATACTTGGCTCTAGAAAAACACATGTTTCTACTGTGGCTCACAGAAAACTTACAATTGAACTATGAGCCACCGTAGAAACTGGTTTTTCAATGGAAACTTTAGTCAATGATGGGCCAAGTATGGCTAATGTTCTACTATATAAGAAAATAAAAATAAATATGATGAATTAAAAAGTAAATATAAAAATAATTAATTAATTTCGAAAATTTTAAAATTATAGGCGATAATAAAGCCAATTTAAAACACACAAGAATATTACTGCATCGGGTGTGAATTTGTTTAACGAAAAACAGAACGAAAAAACGAAAAAAATAAAATGTATTAGGCCTATATCCCATGTATTAAATTTATTTCTGTATACATTTGGTTTTTGGTTATAACAAATGTACTTACAGGTAATTGTGTTATACTAATACTATTCTTTTGTCGAATCAATATTTTCGCCTCTAATATGTACATTTACCATTAAAACAGAATATTCGTTAGGCCTAAATAGCTTGTAGTGTGTGTGCATTTAAATGCTAAAAGCATTCCAGAGTGCAATTCACTCGATATCTTCCAAGAATAAAGTAACAGCATTTTTTACACCAATTCAAACGAATTAACCATGCAATGTTGTTTAACTCTAACTTGATTAATAATGAACATGTTTTTAGTATCTTGAATGAGCAATTAAGAATATACTCATCTAATATTAAGTATGCATCGAATATCAATTGCAATTAAATAAATTACATTTGGAGACAAAGACGAACAATTCAGTGTGTAAACACAATGCATATAAATTGCTATTTACACTCGTATATCTGACTGTACGAGGGTTAATTTATCAATTATATTTTGCTGGACTTATTAACATGTAACAGGTGATATTACTCGAATAGCTAGCTATGACAATAATAATGCAGCATATATAGTTTCCATATTGAAGAAATCACGAAGTTTGCCAAATACACGTTAGGCGCCATTTTCCCATAAATTTCAGAAGACACTGACAGTTGGTGGCGCCCTCTAGGACATGCATGTCTACGTGTTTCATTAAAGCTGATGCCTTTTATCCAGTAGAGGGCGCTACGTACTGTCAGTAAAATGGCACCTATTTGGGATTGGCATTTTTTCATCTAAATATCCATGCATTCATGCAGGACATTTTATTTAATGAATGGTGGCCTCAAATCAAATTGCAATTTCCATGCCTTGCATAATTTTTCATGCTCTTCCTCCTACAACCCACTTCTTTGAAAGTGGGACTTTCCCTTTTATAACTTATGCTTGTTTATGCCATTCTAATGGCATGAGGCGAATAAGCCAATTTGTCAAAAAAGTGTCCCTAATGAACCTAAAGTTGTTTAAGTTACAGAAGTGAACAGTAGCGAATATCCAACAAGGTTTCATTTCTACAAGTTACAAGTAGGCCTAATGAATTTTTCCAGGCCTAGATTTTTATTAAAATAAAAGTGGCGAACTAGACAATTTTCTCTCATTTTTTTGCATTCTTTTTATTCAGTAGTCAAACTAATGGATGTGCACATGCGCTACTTTATACTTACTTATTTCGCTTTACTGCAAACTTTATCAAAGTCAAACTAACGAATGTGCATTTTTAAGCTTTTTTATTTTTTAAATGACTTTATTAATTTACTAATTTATTTATTTAACAAAAATTAGCACATTCCCTATAAAATATATATATTGTTTTATCTGTTCACCAAATTTCAGCCTTTTGACATTGTTTATTTCCAAGTTATACCATTTTTCCATAAAAATGCTATTATCTCAAAAGCAACTTTTGGCTTTATTCGCCACTTGTGAATTAAGCCGTCGGAATGGTGCGAATGTCAAGATCTACTAAAATTGTAAACAAACTTTTTAAGTTACCAAACAATATACAACAAATCGTTTTAGGCCAAAAAAATAAGTTTGGCATTTATAGGCAAATGAAGTTGTTTGGAGATTTTTGGATCACCTTGTATCGTAATGTTCAATGCAAGTACATGTAAAAGTAATTTATAAATTCCAAGTGTAAATATCTATATCTATAAATAGATACTTTCTTACAATGAAAATGTAAAAATCTGAAAAATCAGTTCTAATTTTGACAATGCATGTATAATAATTTTTTTTCTTGAAATTTTGTTTTTGTATAAATCTTAAGTTATAAAAACCAGATTGAAAATGATGGTATGTGCAGTATTGTAAAGAATTCTATTTCTGTTGGCTTGACAGGCTTTAAGCACTGAATACATAAATGCCTTAAAATTTCCCAGCATGCATTCTGTCCATGTATTTATTCCCTCGAATCTTAAGCCTTGAAGCTTTCTTTTCGGTCTTTTTCAAGTGCAAGAAGAAGACGTGTGGGTTTGATAACTTTTTTTATTTCTGAATATGTTGTTGTTGTTGTTGTCTTCATAGTGGAACTGATGGTATGTTGTTGCCTCAGCAATGTAATAATGGCACGCCTGTTTCTGACATTGAATACAACGTCAATAATATACAACGTCATAATATTAAATGCTCCATGCCATTTACCATTAGATATTAAAAAGAGAAGGTTGATTTACCTTTAGGTGACGTCAGTTCGCTACATTTTCAATAAGCCTATAATGGAATAGCACACCCAAAACACATACAATGCTTGCAAAAAATACCCTTATGACGTCATCTTTTTCCGAGAAACATACCGCCAACGTCTATTAATTAAAGCCGAATTTTCAGACTAGTTTTCATAGCAATTTCACGAATATATTTTTAATGCATTTGCATCCCACATGAATGCAAATGTAATCTATTTTAAAAGTGTATAGATCTCTAAATATACATCGATGGTTTAATTCACAATTGATGAATATGCCAAAAGTCGCTTTTGAGATAATAGCGTTTTTATTGAAAAACGGTATAACTTGAAAATAAACAAGGTTAAAAGGCTGAAATTTGGAGAACAGGAAGAACAATGTATATATTTTATAAGAAATGTGCTTATTTTTGTTAAGTAATTAAATTAGTAAATCAAATTAAGTAATTTGAGAAATAAGAAGCTTAAAAATGCAAATTTGCTAGTTAGATTTTGATTTATCGTTTTGATTTTACGTTTTTGAGGTTGAGAAAATGGAAAATTTCCTTAATTTTTTTATTAAAACCAATATTAGGGGTCGTTCATAAATTACGTTTGCAGTTAGGGGGGTGGGCCTTATTGCCAAAAGTTTACCAATAAGGTGTCACGTGAGGGGTCCTTCATCACTGAGTTGACGTTAAAAATGTGGGCTTTTATTAAATTTTTTTTCTCATATTTTTATATTAAAAATGGTAAATGTCTGCTTAAGTTCACTTTTAAATTTTCATAGCCCAAAATTATGTTTAACCAGATTTAAAAATGTCATCATTAAAGTAATAAAAAAGATGATGTCAACTATTGGGGTGGGTGGGTGGGTCCTTTCTCCAAAAGTTGACAAAGGGGTGGGTGGGTCCTAAAAACAGGAATTTTTGTAAACGTAATTTATGAACGGCCCCTAATACGAGCAATAGAGAGCAGTGTGACCAAATACAAATGCTGCCTATTTGTCCTTAACTTCTGTTTGTTTCCTGCTGGTAACTCCTTATAATCTGGCAGCACTGAGATTTCGTTTTATTTATTTCAAGTCTCATTTAAAAATACGAAAAAACTAATAATTGTGTGAATTATAATCTGTCTTTTCGTGAATATATAATAAGGGACAGGATATGACATCATTAAAGGAAAATTTCGTGAATTAATTTACAATTAACGAAAATTTGCCACTTCTTTATTATAGACTATATAATTTGTTTTAAAATATATTTCCCTAAATAAAATAGACATTTGTGATTGTGATATATGTTATGTGTTCACATCAAACATGAAAATGTCATATAGTTTGAATTATGTCTCAAAAGTGATTTAGGAATATATTCCCGAATATAATAAGATATGAGGCACTTAGTGATTTTTATAAATACTTTATAAAGTATACTTTATTTTTAAATTTTTTTTTACAAAAGTACGTTTTGAAAATGTGCTTCCTAACGTTGGTATAATAGAGGATGGGAATATTCGTGGATTTTAAAATAATTCACAAAATCTTCCCTTGATGATGTCATATCCTGTCACTTTTATATACTCATGAAAACGTAGATTGTACTTAACGAAATTATTTAATTTTTTTCGCATTTTTAAACGAGACTTGAAATAAAACGAAATTTCAATGCTGCCAGATATAAGCTTTACCAGCAGGAAACCAGCAGAAGGTAGGGGAAATAGGCAGTTTTTGTAGTTGGTCACACGATGGACATTTTATTAATTTCAAATTAATTTTATTTAATTTCGTAAATAATTTCACGGAATTTCACAACCTCTCAAATATTAAAGAATTTTTTTACCATGTACAGGCAGTGCTTATTGAAAATGCACATATATAAGAATTCATGGTCAGCAATAACCCTTAGCTTCTAGTATTGAATATATTTACTTGTTTCTAGGCATGCACGTGGCAATGAACATTAGAAATTAAAAATAAATGTCTGGCTTTAGTTTGGTATACTATGAGCCAAGGATTATTACTGACCAATCAGAATTCACTGAAATGGCAACTCACCGAATTATAATATTTTTATCATTTTGGTACTAATATTAAGAAATCATTTAAAATAGAAATAGTCAGGAAATTAGAAGGTGTAACATCAAGGAAAGTTAGGGTAATAATTATACACAGAAATGTACATTGCACATGACCTTATATGACCCCACTTTGAATAATTAGAACTTCAGTAAGTTGAATTATGTTGCATTGGACACACCCTTGCATGGATATTCCCACTAGACTCAATAGAGTATTCCTGACGCCATTTTGTTTTGCATACTTTAAAACATCCTAGCTCATATTCGCATGCAATCGTAAATCTATACTATTTACTGGCTAAACATTTAGTTCAACATGGCAAAAATGCATTGGTTAACATTAGTATGAGCTTACTCAAAACTTTCTAACATGGATATTTCTTAGTATGTCATCTTTATTTTTGGATAATTTTAATTACTCCTTAAGCCTACACAGAAACAAGAGCAAGAAAACAAAATGGCTAATTAAAATACACAATTAAGCTTAATTTAAATGTCAAAGTTGAACAAAGCATACTTGCCACTCGAAGCTTTAGGCACTTGTTTATGTATTTTATTGCATTGTTATTTATATTTTATGATGCATTGTAACACACGCAATGTATGGAACATATGTTCAAAAGACTTTCATAAATAATGAACAATGAAGTTTGTCAATAAATGCAAAATTTATGGCATTGCTCCATTGTGTTTGGCTAACCAGCAGGACGTGTAAGCTCGTAGTGATTGCCTGTGATCAAGGGGCTACAATTGAGAAATATTTGAATAATGCCAAAACCAATGGGCGGATTACCTTTCAAAATTGTACACAAACTCGTTGTTGAAAAGGCATCATTTTTTTTTTTTTTTTTTACAAGTGTCGTATTTTTCTGTAAATTGGTTACAGATAAAAGACTTGAACCGATAAGACTTTTGATCCACCCTGTATGCACATATATGCTAGCTATCCTAAGTGGATAGAAATGCTGGATTTGTAATTCTGCTGTAATTATGTAACAATTTGTAATTAAAACCTAATATTTGTAGAAAATTATTATCTAACATTTAGGAATAAGTATACAAATTTAGGACGCAATTCATCAACTGCATGGTCCTGTTTTATTTATAAAAAAAAGCAATATTTTTGTAACAAATTTGCCAATTCTCCCACTTTCTATCCCCCTCCTCCAAAAAAATACTATAAATGTATCGCTTCATTCAATTTACTTTAAACCTAATTCGCCTGCGCTTCCCTCCCCCCCCCACCTCCCAAACTTTTGTTTTACTTTCAGGTTTTATTTACAAAAAAATTTAACTTTTCACGAATCTCATAAATAAGTAAAATAAGTAAAATTATATTATATAACATTTTTGAAAATCGCTGCTCCCCCCCCCCCCCATGTATCACATCACATCAAAATTAGGTGACTTCCCCCATGTCGGTGTTACGTAATATATAGACGACACTTTTTTCAACATGTAGCATCCGTCCTTGCCCATTTCAATGCATTTTTCTCGCTCGTAAACTTCAATTTTTAGAAGCTGGGGTTTAAGGTTCATGATCCAACTTTCTAGAGCAGATTTACTAACTAAATTAGCATAATTTTAGCAACCCACAATGAATTCATGCCTATTGTAAATTCAGTAATTCCAAGCTCACATAGTACTAATCCTACCGCCTACTCCTTCCTTTAGCATATTTACATGCATCATAATCCGCTCACCATTTCCCTTATTTTGGTTCAGTTTCCTGAACACAAAAAACACAACCTAATCGCATATCCTGATTACAAATTTACTAAACTGTTCAAAAACTTACCTTTGAGAAAACCATTTGACGGGCTTTAATTTCGGATTCTGCATCCATGGCATCACCAGGCGTAACGGTCATGCTGGGGAAGCCCAACAATAACAGTGTTGATTTTGTAACGTTATGTCAGTTCAGAAGTAAAATCCTTGTCTTCATAATTTTTACACTGAAATTCATCGCAGATTTGCTGGAAATGACAGAAATTGTTTTAGTTTTTGCCTGTCTGTATGTCTGAGGGAAGACTTGTTTTGGTCTGTGCTACAAGTGGAAAATTGGTCAAGCTTTTTCCAACTTTGCCAAAATTTGCACCTTTTTTTCACGCAACTCGATGAAAAACTCTGCAGGGAGATGGATGGAAATCTTGACTTTGCTTTTACGAAAACACATAGATTTCTCTAACGTTTCGTAGCTTCTTGTAAGTCATCCATTGCAGTTTAGCTCTCCTGTTGGTACTGGTTACTACTGTACTGCAGTGCTGTGTTGAGGCGTACTGCCGCAGCAGCAGTATTGTATAGCATTCAATGCAATCCGAGGCAGACTCAACCAGAGGGAAAAAAAACGAAGTTGGTGTTCATGTCTGGAAAAATAGACCACGAATCAATAATAAGTTTGAAAAGAGTAGGAAGTGGGTTGGTCCATTTTCAACCTATAGGGGGCGTTGTTTGTACTCGATAACGTCAACATTCGATAATAGCGCAATTGAAATGTACTCTGAATTGCGAGTTGGTACTAAAAAAAAGAAATATTGAAGAAGATTTTGGAGATCTCCTTGCAGATGAAAACAGCAAAAATGAGCCTAAATTGCCTGCAGAGAATTTCAAATAGATTTTTTTTATTAGGCTTTTATCTGGTGAACATGTGCTGTTGTTGCAGAGAGTATCCAGGATGGGATCCACCTCTTAAAGTGCCCTTGACATTGTTTTAATGATATTAAAGGGCATTGCTTACGATGGCTTGTTGTTTCGTGAGGATAACAGACTAACAGTTATGATGATAAAAAATATTGTTTTCATATCTAACAATTATCTGATGGGATGTTATCTGAGCAATATAATATGTTCCATTGCAATTGAATTGACTCTCGAGATTATCTTTTTATGGGGCAGATTTGATAATACAATTTACAGATTTGATTTACTTGTCAGAAAACGACATTAAATAAATATGGAAAAGTTTCAGCATTGATTCTTTTTAAATATGGATCTGATTTAAACGACTACCAGCTTTGAATTGGGTCGTGCAGAGCAAGGGCAATACATTGCACCGCCTCTATTACAGCAGATACGAGGTACCTCACAGCAGATACCAGGTAACTCGAAGCAGACACCAGGTACTTTGTGGCTCATACCAAGTACCTCGCAACCCATACCAGGTACCTCGCAGCCCATACCAGGTACCTCGCAGCACATACCAGGTACCTTGCAGCCCATACCTGGTACCTCATAGCACAAAACAGGTACCTCGCAGCAGACACCAGGTACCTCACAGCCCATACCAGGTACCTCGCAGCCCTGATAAGTGCCTAGGAGCCCATACAAGGTGCCTAGCAACCCATACGAAGTACCTAGCAGCCCATACAAGGTACCTTGCAGCCCATACGAGCTAGGTACCTCGCAGCCTATATGAGGTACCTCGCAGCAGACACCAGGTACCTCAAAACCCATACCAGGAACCTCACAGCCCGTACGAGGTACCTCGCATCACATACGAGGTACCTAGCAACCCATACAAAGTACCTCACAGCCCTGCTAAGTACCTAGCAGCTCATACAAGATACCTAGCAGCTCATACAAGATACCTAGCAGCCCATACGAGGTATCTCGCAGCCCATACAAGGTACCTCGCAGCCCATACAAGGTACCTTGCAGCCCTGCTAAGTATCTAGCAGTTCATACAAGGTACCTAGCAGCCCATACAAGGTACCTTGCAACCCGTACGAGGTGCCTCGCAGCCCTGCTAAGTACCTAGCAGTTCATACAAGGTACCTATCAGCCCTGTGAAGTAACTCACAGCCATTACAAGGTACCTTTCAGCCATTACAAGGTAAATAGCAGCCCTGAGAGGTACTTTGCAGCCATTACGAGGTACCTTGCAGGCATTACGAGGTACCTATCAGCCCTGTGAGGTACCTTGCAGCCATTACAAGGTACCTTGCAACCATTACGAGGTACCTAGCAGCCCTGTGAGGTACCTCACAGCCCTGCGAGGTACCTCGCAGCCATTACAAGGTACCTTGCAGCCATTACTTGGTACCTATCAGCCAAGAAGAGGTACTTAGCAGCTCTGCAAACTACCTCGCAGCTATTACGAGGTACCTCAGCCATTAAGAGGTACCTAGCAGCCCTGCAAGGTACCTTGCAGCCATTACGAGGTACCTATCAGCCCTGAGAGGTAACTTGCAGCCATTGCAAGGTACCCTATCAGCCCTGTGAGGTACTTCGCAGCCATTATAAGGTACCTTGCAGCCATTATAAAATACCTTGCAGCCATTATGAGTTACTTAGCAGCTCTGCAAGGTACAACACAGCCATTACAAGGTACCTACCAGCCCTGTGAGGTACCTTGCAGCCATTTTGAGGTACCTTTCAGCCATTACGAGGTACCCAGCAGCCATTACGAGGTACCTCACAGGCATTACGAGGTACCTTGCAGCCATTATGCAGCTATTACGAGGTACCTTGCAGCCATTACGAGGTACCTATCAGCCCTACGAGGTACCTTGAAGTTATAACGAGGTACCTAGCAGCCCTGCAAGGTACCTTGCAGCCATTACGAGGTACTTAGCAGCAATGCAAGGTACCTCGCAGCCATTACGAGGTAATTAACAGCCCTGAGAGGTACCTTGCAGCTGTTACGAGGTACCTATCCACCCTGTGAGGTACCTCGCAGCCTTTCCAAGGTACCTTGTAGCCATTATGAGGTACCTAGCAGCCCTGCTAGGTACCTTGCAACCATTACGAGGTACTTAGCAGCAATTGCAAAGTACCTTGCAGGTATTACGAGGTACTTAGCAGCGATGCAAGGTACCTCACAGCCTTTACGAGGTACCTATCAGCCCTGTGAGGTACCTTAAAGCCATTAAAAGGTACCTTGCAGCCATTATGAGGTACATAGCAGCCTTGCAAGGTACCTTGCAGCCATTACAAGGTACTTAGCAGCAATGCAAGGGGCCTTGCAGCCATTATGAGGTACCTAGCAGCCTTGCAAGGTACCTTGCAGCAATTACAAGGTACCTAGCAGCCCTGCAAGGTACCTTGCAGCCATTATGGGGTACCTTGCAGCCCTTACAAGGTAATTAGCAGCCCTGCAAGGTACCTGGCAGCCATTATGAGGTACTTAGCAGCCATTACAATGTACCTTGCAGCCATTACGAGGTACCTTGCAGCCATTACGAGTTACCTTGCAGACATTACGAGGTACCTTGCATCCATTCACAAGGTACCTAGCAGCCCTGCAAGGTACCTTGCAGACATTACAAGGTACTTAGCAGCAATGCAATGTACCTCGCAGCCATTACGAGGTACCTAACAGCCCTGAGAGGTACCTTGCAGCTGTCACAAGGTACCTCGCAGGCATTACGAGGTACCTATCAGCCCTGTGAGGTACCTCAAAGCCATTACAAGGTACCTTGCAGCCATTACAAGGTACCTAGCAGCCCTGCAAGGTAACGTAAGTTATGATGAGGTACCTATCAGCCCTGAAAGGTACTTTGCAGCCATTATAAGGTACTTTGCAGCCCTGTGAGGTACCTTGCAGCCATTACAAAGTACCTTGCAACCATTATGAGATACCTATCAGCTCTGCAAGGTACCTTGCAGCCATTACGAGGAACCTTGCAGCCATTACAAGGTACCTTAAAGTTATTACAAGGTACCTATCAGATGCTAGGTACCTTACAGCCATTACAAGGTACCTATCAGCCCTGTGAGGTACCTTGCAGTTATTATGAGGTACCTATCAGCCCTGCAAGGTACCTTGCAGCCATTACGAGGTACCTATCAGCCCTGAGAAGTACCTTGCAGCCATTATGAGGTACCTATCAGCCCTGTAAGGTACCTCGCAGATATTACAAGGTACCTTGCAGACATTACGAGGTACCTATTAGCCCTGTGAGGTACCTTGCAGATATGACAAGGTACCTTGCAGCCTTTACAAGATACTTAGCAGCCCTGCGAGGTACCTTGCAGCCTTTACAAGGTACCTAGCAGCCCTGTAAGGTACCTTGAAGTTATAACGAGGTACCTACCAGCCCTGCAAGGTACCTTGCAGTTTTTACAAGGTACCTAGCGGCCCTGCAAGGTACCTCGCAGCCCTTACAAGGTACCTAGCAGCCCTGCAAGGTACCTTGCAGCCATTACGAGCTACTTAGCAGCCATTATGAGGTACTTTGCAGCCATTACGAGGTACCTTGTCAACATTACAAGGTACTTTGCATCCATTATGAGGTACCTAGCAGCCCTGCAAGGTACCTTGCAGCCATTATGAGGTACTTAGCAGCAATGCAAGGTACCTTGCAGCTATTACAAGGTACCTAAATGCCCTGAAAGGTACCTTGCAGCTGTTACAAAGTACCTCACAGGCATTACAAGTTACCTCACAGGCATTACAAGGTACTTAGCTGCAATGCTAGGTACCTTACAGCCAATACAAGGTACCTATCAGCCCTGTATGGTACCTTAAAGCCATTACAAGGTACCTAGCAGCCCTGAGAGGTACCTTGCAGTTATTACAAGGTTCCTATCAGCCCTGCAAGGTACCTTGCAGACATTACAAGGTACCTATCAGCCCTGAGAAGTACCTTGAAGCCATTACGAGGTACCTATCAGCCCTGTGAGGTACCTCGCAGATATTACAAGGTACCTTGCAGCCATTACGAGGTACTTAGCAGCAATGCAAGGTACCTCACAGCTATTACAAGGTACCTAACAGCCCTAAGAGGCACCTTGCAGCTGTTACGAGGTACCTTACATCCATTACGAGGTACCTATCAGCCCTGTGAGGTGCCTCAAAGCCATTACAAGGTACCTTGCAGCCATTATGAGGTACCTAGCAGCCCTGAGAGGTACCTTGCAGTTATTACGAGGTACCTATCAGCCCTGCAAGGTACCTTGCAGTTATTACGAGGTACCTATCAGCCCTGCAAGGTACCTTGCAGCTATTATGAGGTACTTGGCAGCCCTGCGAGGTACCTTGCAGCCTTTACGAGGTACCTAGCAGCCCTGCAAGGTTCCTTGCAGCCATTACGAGGTACCTAGCAGCCCTGCGAGGTACCTTGCAGCTATTACGAGGTACCTTGCAGCCATTACAAGGTACCTAACAGCCCTGCAAGGTACCTTGCAGCCATTACGAGGTACCTTGCAGTTATTACGAGGTACCTATTAGCCCTTCGAGGTACCTTGCAGCCTTTACAAGGTGCCTAGCAGCCCTACAAGGTATCTTGCAGCCATCACGAGGTATCTTGCAGGCATTATGAGGTACTTATCTGCCCTGAGAAGTACCTTGCAGCCATTGCGAGGTACCTATCAGCCCTTAGAGGTATCTTGCAGCCATTACGAGGTACCTAGCAGCCCTGCAAGGTACCTGACAGCCATTACGAAGTATCTGTTACAACGGCACACAGAAATTATCGATAGTCATGGTAAATAGCATGCATGAATTTTATTAACAATTAAAATAACATTATTTA